>NDGN011195220.1:0-10433 GCA_002564285.1 Tympanoctomys barrerae | reverse complement strand
TGTTCTATCTCACTTACAAGTATTTACAAATACTCTTTCTTAGGAGTAAAAAAATAAATCGATGCAACTCATTTCCATTTCCTGCGTTTACTACATGAATGATAATTAGTCCTTTTGGAATGAATACTTCTGTGTTTCTTTTTTATTGGTATAACAGCTATACTGGGAGATCAAGACTCATGGGGTGCAGCTATAAATCCACCTAATTTCTATTCTCACTGTTCAAACTCTTCTGTGATTAGCTCCTCCGCTGCAGTTGGATGAGAACTAGGACAGATCCCAAGACCTCTTCTCATCCCCTGCAAATATACTAACCTTCTGTCTGTTCCTAGTCACAAATCAGTCTAAGGTGATCATTAAAACTTCAGCCTGCACTTCCGCCCCCACTGAGGCCTGCCACCAGCCAGGCACGACAGTGGTGGTGACAACATAGCTTCTTCCTTCCTCCTCCCCTGACCCAGCCACACTGATGACCCTATCTGTTCAGGCTATGGAAGTTGATAGGAAGGTTCTCCCATGGCCAGTGCTTTCGGGAGCTCCATGATAAAGTCCAGGTCTTTATACAGTGTTTAAAGCTACTTCCCATCTTTTCTGAGGCACTTCTGGCTAGGATCCTCTCACAGTCCAGCACATTCCTTAGACAGGACCTGGAAAAGGCAGAGCAAGCAAAAGGAAGCCCTTGGCATCTCTCAGTTGCTGATGGCCCAGATTACATACATAGGAATGACCCTGAGAGACCCACAGGCTGGCCCAGAACTCCAGCTCTGCTTCTCCTGTGCATGGCCAGGTGTCCCATGGCAGCCCAGCCAGCCCACTGCCTGCCCCTTCATGTTCCTCAGATGTCATCAGACATCAGATGTCTGTCCCTTGGGCTTTAGGAAAAAGTTTGTAAGGGGACCATGGAAGCCCCTTCCCTTGGGCTAGAAGCGGAGAATGGGTGTCATTCTGAACTCTCCTTTCAAGATGAGGAAGTAAGAAATAGGATCTGTGGCACCCTCATCTCCAATCTGCACTAAACTGGTCAGAACCTCCTTCTCCAGTCCTGCCTGGCCTGGAACCTTACTTTGGAAAGTGATACGTACTATTTTACTTCCTCCACATATGCTGAGCTAAACTGCCTCCATTTTTATCTTCATGATAATGCTTGGTTTCTATTATTCAAGCATTAATTCAGAATTGCTTCTAGCATTAATTCTAGCACTCCCTCATTAATTGTTCCTCTGAAAACATAGCTTTCTTTAGCTTCACCCTCTCACTCTGCCATGTCCTGCACAATCTCAAATTGATCATCTTGAGAACAAACACAGAACCAGCTCCATCATGCTGTGTGTGGGGATCAGGTTCCAAAGTAAGCTCATAGGCAATACCAGGTATATCACATTTGCCTTCAAAAAGTCCTTAATTAAGAGAGCTAATTTACCATGTCTTAGTATCGTCAAGCCCAGTTAGTACTTACTCTTTTTTGGGGGGGGGGTACTGAGATTCAAACTCAGACCTTGAGCTTGGCAGGCAGGCTCTTATGCACTGAGCTATTTTGCCAGCCTTTACTCTTGTGTTATACAATACGGGTTCCATCTTCAGTTGATGAGGCAGTGAATTTGTACAAAGGGACCCCATGACATCAAAATAAACTGAGTCTCTGTGTGTGCTACTGCACAGCGGTTTGTGTATCTTTGAACTTAAGGATGATTCCAAGTAAGCATAATGGTGACACCGTAAGAGACACATGAGAGCTGAATTTGGATGCATTAGTATTCACACGTTGTCATTTCACTCTCACTCCAGAGCTTTTCTCTTGGTGGGCTCACCAGCAGGAACAAATATTGTTATGCTGACCAAGTGAATCCTGGTATGATGCATTTCCTGTGTCCTACCATGCTCTGGAGGTCAGGGATTACACGGGATGTACAGATTTGCCTAAGGAGCAGGACAGAGTGTGCCAACAGCGCAAAGCCCATGAACTTGAGAAATAGCATTCTGAGTTCCCCATCCTCTGAATATTTTGTCCAGTTACCTGCCTCTATCCACAGTCTAAGGTTCTGGTCATTTGAGGAACCTCACCTGATTCTAGGTCCCATCCTACACTCTGCTTGCCCATCTTCTAGGGAGACTCACTGGCCTCCTGTCACTACTCTCCTGTGATGTGCCATCTCTTCTAATGATACAGACATACATGTTGTCTTGGTCTTCTCTATTACCCAGCATTTCTATGGACACCAGCTTGAGATTGTAGGGCTATTCTCCACAGACACCACATATGCAGCAGCCTGTAGGGGACAGGAGGGAGGAAGGTGCATATATTCACTGTGATCAATCAATGTGGGAACAAACTTTTGTTTCTCATTTGCCACCCATCAACAGTGATGACATGACAAGATTGTCTTTCTTGAAGCCAGCTTCCAAGGCTGGAGCTAAACATAAACAAAATGCTTACTTTTAAGAACTCATTATGAAATTGACATCCAGAAATCTCCTCATTTATTTCTTAACCTGAACTCTCTCATGAGGAACAGAGTTTCATAAATTTCCATCTTAATGTGTGAAAAACTTCCTTTTCTAAAGAGTATCCTTCACAAATTTGTAGGATTACTAGAAGACTTTATCTCCTGAAATAATACTTATTTTATCACAGTCTTCTCATCTGAGACTTTTCAGACAAAAATAAACCACTAAATTTAGTATGGACTTTATATATTTTATCTTCAATCCTACAGTTTAAAAAAGAAAAAATATTAAAGTTAGAATAAAAGTCAGATATGATTTCTATTCCAACTTGGTCTCATGATGACCACTAAACTCAAAACAAGTCATTGGGTAGCCCTGTCCTCAGTTTCCCCTTTTATGGAATAGCACTGTAATCACACCTGCTCTTCAGAGAGATGATAGGAGGACAGATAACTTCATGCTTGTATAGTAAACCTTTGTTATGAATCACAGCACCTAACAAAACTCCCTTAAACAGCATTGTGAAGATTTTATAGGAAGAATAAAAATCATGATCATGACCTTATAGGACCACAAAAATGGTCTGAATTATAAAGATTATATTATCATTCTAAAACTGAATGTTTTATTACATTCTAATTAACTAGAAAATTATCAGCTATAAAAGGTATCATGTGCTCTTAATGAAAATATTTAACTCATCATAACTTATAAATCATTAATCCCATCATTAAACAGACTAAGTGCCTACTATGTGCCAGAGATTTGGGCCTGGAAATGGAGAGCTGGTAATGGTTAAATATTCAGATTTACACTTCTGTGGACTACTTTGCAATTTTTAGCCTATGAGCTAAATATTCCCTTACACTCAAATGATACCTGAGGATTCATCTGTAGTTTTTGGTGCATGAGCTTAGTGACAACTCTTTGGCCTTCCCAGAGGGACTTTGTGTCTCTCACTTTTAGGCTGCTTTCTGCATGGTGCATGGTACCAGAAGTCTGGGCCACTCTGTAAAGAGAGGGTGTTGGATTGTGACCCTGTGAATATTCATAGCCTCATTCTAATTCCACATGTATGTTCCAGGCTTATGGCTGGCTGCATGAAGACACGGGACCAGAATCCGACCCAGTAATAGTTGTGAGATTTCTCGGCACAACAGACCTGAGTACTGACCTTAGACCTCTCCTCCTAAGCGTTTGTGAACAATTGGCCATTAACTACCGGTGTCTGGTTCAAAGCTACCCAAAGAAGATCCATGACCTCCGGGACTTATTTATAAACCTTTTGAATGAGTCTTCATTGCAGAGACCTCTGGTAATAATATTCGATGCCCTGGAGCAGCTCTCAGAGAATGACGATGCCAGGAAGCTGTGGTGGCTCCCAGCTCATCTCCCCCACTTTGTGCGGATAGTCCTCTCCACACTGCCCAATAAGCACGGGATCCTGCAGAAACTAAGGTGCCTTATCCATGAAGAAGACAACTACATAGAGCTGATTCCCCGGGACAGAAAGATGTGCAGCCAGGTCCTCAAACACCAGCTGCTGCGGGTCAAAAGGAAGGTCACGTCAGGCCAGCAGATTTACGTGAACAACGCATTCTCTAAGTGCACACTGCCAATGTTCGTGAACCTGACCTTCAGGGAAGTGAGACACTGGCGGTCTCACAAAGATGTTGACGAATCCTCCCTCTGTGTCACCGTTCACGAAAGTATAGAGCAGTTATTCTGGGCCCTAGAGAAGAAGTGTGGCCAGAAACTGGTCTCTAGGGCTCTTGGTTATATTACCATGGCCAAAATGGGTCTGAGTGAGATGGAGCTGGAGGACGTGCTAGCCCTAGACAACAGCGTCATGAACGAGCTCAATGAAAACACCAGGCCCAGCAATCCTCTGAGAGTACCTTACCTGTACATCGCAAGGCTGAAGGAGGGTCTCAGTGGATACTTAATAGAAAGACACGTGAAGAATGTCACACTCCTGGTCTGGGCCAACAGACATCTGCAGCTGATAGCCCAGAAGCTGTATCTACAGCAGGACAGTGACCTGCGTGAAATGCACACCATCCTGGCAGATTATTTTCTGGGGGTGTGGTCAGGGGGCAGGAGAAAAGCATTCTGCTTTGAAGACACCTACTTGAATGGTTGTCTTGACGTGGAAAATAGAAGCCTACTTGAGGAAGAAAAGCATTTCATGGAACAGGCCTCTTTTGACAGGCAGGCCCCAGACCAGCCCTGGGTTTTTCAGTGCAATCCATTGGAACCCGACATCTTTTTTGTCAATCACCGAAAAATGTCTGAGCTTTTGTATCACCTGACGAGGTGCGGGAAAACTGACGACCTGCTTTACGGCATCATCATGAACTTCAGCTGGCTTTACACCATGATCAAAATTGGCCAGTTTGACAAAGTACTTTCAGACATTGAGCTGGCTTATAATCATTCACAAGAGAAGGAGCTAAAATTCCTGGCCAGCACCCTTCGCAGCATCAAAAACAAGGTCACTGCATTTCCCGGTTCCCTGTCCGCAGAACTACAGCAAAGACTGCTTCCTGTTGTAAGTTCCCTGCCCAAACTGAGACACCTTCTTTTGGAATGTGACAAAGATGGGCCCAAGTATTGCTCCATTGTGCCACTGCATTCATCCATGGATGTGACATACAGTCCCGAGCGCCTTCCCTTATCATCCAGTCACCTGCATGTCACAGAGATCCTGCCCACCTGCAACCCCAGTACTGTCCTCACAGCTCTAGAAAATGGTTCCATCAGCACATGGGATGTAGAAACTCGCCAACTCCTCAGGCAAATTACTACAGCCCAGTCTGTCATCCTAGGCATGAAGCTCACAAGTGACGAAAAGTACCTTGTGGTTGCTACAACAAATAACACCTTGCTGATTTATGACAATGTCAATTCTTGTCTGCTTTCTGAAGTAGAAATCAAAGGAACCAAGCATGGAAGCAGCTCTACCTACATCAATGGATTTACTCTTTCTGTCAACCATGCCCTTGCATGGCTCGAGGCCAGCAAAGATGTCACAGTCATTGATCTGCTCTATGGATGGCCCCTTTACCAGTTTCACTGCTGGTATGAAGTGACCTGTGTCCAGTGCTCTCTGGATGGGATGCATGCTTTCTGTGGACAGTACCTAAACACCACCACCATATTTCATTTAGGGAGTGGAGAAAAGTTATGTACTGTGACATCTGAGTTTTCAGGCGGGTTTGTGAAGTTTCTTCTTATTTTGGACACAGCTCAAGAGATGGTAATGGTAGATAGCGAGGGGAGTCTTTCAGTTTGGAATACTGAAGACATCTCCAACCCACAGCTGACTGATGACTTTGATTGCCGCAGAGAAGACAGCGAGGTGGTCACCATCGAACTTTCAGAGGACCAAAGTGCAATTCTGATTTGTAAGGCTCTCAGCATTGAACTCTTAGATACTGGCATGTGGAAGGTGGCCGAAAAGTTCAGAGCCAAGCACAACGAGCGCTTTGTATCTGCTGTGCTGTCCAAGAATGGAGACTGCATCATTGCTACCATGGAGAATACCCCAGCTGTGTTTTTCTGGAGGCGGGACACAGGCCAATGCATGGCGAGCCTGCAGGAAATCTCAGGCACCATAGTTAAGTTGGTGAGATCCAGTCACCACAATATGTTACTGTCTTTATCAACGAGTGGTGTTCTTTCTATTTGGGATATAGATATAATCACAGCAATGTCCAACATAGATAAGACTGGAAAACCCATTCAGAGCCTGGTGTTGCCTGCCAGAGGGGAAATAATTTACTCTCTCGATGGCTCTGATTGTGTTCATAAGTGGAACTTCAGCAGTGGATTCATCGAAGCAGTATTTAAGCATGAAGGGATAGTGGAGCACTGTGTGTTAACATCTGCTGGAGACATAATGGTGACCTCAGATGACAAAAGCAGCCAGTATGTCTGGCACACCAACAGTGGGGAAAACCTCTTCCGAATCAACGGGCAGAGAATCTCTCAGCTGCTGATTACACACAATGACCAATTTGTGGTTTCCCTGTGTGAGGAAAATGCCTCCAGGGTTTGGAGACTGGCCACGGGCCACCGGGTCTGCAACATCCTCACCACTTTGCAGAATGCCTTTATTACCTCGGCAAACACTTTCGTGGTGGGAATGACCAAAAGCAAAGTGCTGGCGGTCAGTCTCTGGACAGGAAGCATCACCAAGAAGTTCTGCTGCGAAGACGGCACTACCATTGTGAATTTTAAGTTGATCCCCGACTGTCCCGACATCATCGTGTTTATCACCTCAGCAGAGACTGTGAATATCTGGAGCCTGACAGATGAGGTGATCTGTCGACGCGTGCAGCTTCCAAACAACTTTTTGAAAAATCTAGAGGATTTTGAAATTTCTCCTAATGGGAAGCTAGGCATCATATCGAGGGGAGATGAAAATATCAACGTGCTAGATTTACACAGCGGTAAACTACGGGTGGTGCATGCCTCTGGCGCCATCTGGCGGCAGAGGTTGTCCCGCGATGGGCGCTACCTGGTGTACATTTGTTTCCGAAATGGGGAGGAGGACGATGAAAACGGGGCGATATCCAGCTTAATTGTCATGAGGCTGGCAGATGGCAAAAACATCGGTGCTTGTTCCCTGTACAAAACGCCAACCTTCCTTGCTCTCTCGCAGAGGCACCTGAACATCATCGTGGGATTCGACGATGGGAGTATAGGGATATACACGGTAGTGGACCGCGTGGATGCCGCGCTGAAGATCAAGATCGCCACTTCAAACAGCAGACAGATTTTCAACAACGCAACCCAGACATCCAGGCCAAAGTCTAACAGTTACTCTTTTAAAACGTCTGTGGATTGCTTATGGAGGGAGTCCACCGAGGTCTTCGCAAGAGACAGCCCAATCACAGTGAGCGACTCTTCAGAGTCCAGCGAAGCAACACCCTCGAAGAAATACAACTCTTGTTATGATCGGGTGTGCTCTGCCCTAGAGCCCAGGGGCCACGGCTACACCCCTGATAACTGACACAATGTTTGTCCTGCTCCGTGGAAACAGATGATCCACTACATAAGGGGAAAAAGAAAAGGATCTTCTGGATCACAAATGATAAAATACTCATTTGTTTAGAAGACAGCAATGATGCTGGAATTTGAGGGTTTTTTTTTTTAACACATTCATGAAACACACAGAAATGTGAAATGAGTTTTGGGTGCCATATTTTTGTCAGAGGATTTCTAGAAGTGGTACAGACATGGCTATTCACCTGTAAGAGAGAGGATAAAAGTTTTAAAACTCAGCTGTGTGGTAAGAAGCAGTACGGTTGATTTTCTTGGTTCAGAGGAGACGGGCTACAGTTGCATGTGAACTGTATGGACTGGCATTAGTTCTACAAAAAAAACAGTTAAAATCACAGAAACCATAGGGCTGTTGGATTCCAAAGGATTGTGTGGTAAATGAAACACAGCCTTAATCTCTCTTTACATTTTCT
Source organism: Tympanoctomys barrerae (assembly GCA_002564285.1). Taxonomy (NCBI): domain Eukaryota; kingdom Metazoa; phylum Chordata; class Mammalia; order Rodentia; family Octodontidae; genus Tympanoctomys; species Tympanoctomys barrerae. The sequence goes on along the minus strand of NDGN011195220.1, from coordinate 2,508 downwards.
AATCCAGACAACTGTGTAAACGTAGTCTGCAGAGGAAAGGTCTAACGGTGCAAAATCATGTAATAAAAGTGCCCAAATATCTTCCCAGGTTCCCAAGAGACACAACGTGAAATGTGACACCATGTACTGGACTGAGACAAAGACTAACCGTGGCTATCCTAGGGCTACCGGACAAGGAGAGTCAGTCCTCATTAAAATACAATTGCAACAAGTGCATGCCAGGTTTCTGTATAGTGGAATATAGGACTCTATTTATTTCTGGGGCTGCAAAAGAACACGTTTAATAAGAAACCACAATTTTTTCACATCTTTTTCAAAATGCATACTTGTGCTGAGTGTAAAGAAGTACAGAATGGGCATTACAACGTTGATCAAACAACTGGTCATTTCTATCATTGTATTAATAAAAAATTCTGTACCATTCAGCCAACTGTATGGGAGCATAAATTATTTCCTAAATCCTGCAGTATCTCTTAATAGAAAGCAAGCTTTCTGAACATGCCATCTCAGAAATACTGATGACATTTGCCTTACTCTCATCCCTCTTCTTTCCTGTATAAAACACAGATAGATAACCAAATACTCTGGGACAAATACTCTGAATATGCCTGTCTTTGTGCTAAAATATTCCATCAATCTTAAGGGTGTCCAAAGGTTCTTTATCGTCCCTCTTTGTAATCACTTTCTTACTTCTATACACTGTATGTATGCTTCTTTATCTGTTACACTTCCAGGCTGCGGACTCTGCTGAGACTTTTATAGTCTTATCTATTTCAAAGCTGAGGCTGTAAAATGATATCAAGTATTTTTTAAAACCTACATCATCTATTCAAAAGAAAATGTTACAAAGAAAGTGAAAGTGATTTTTTTTTTCCTTTACTATTTTCCACATGGCATGTCTTCGGATAACTTTTCATAGGGGCTGGCAGTTGTGGTTTGGTTTGGTTTTCTTTGAAAGTGGCAGTCACTTTGATAAGAATAATGAACAAGGAACATTTTTGTCCAATTCTGCCATGAACTCATATGTCCCTAGCCAGATCTTTAACTTTACTGGTGTATTATGTTTGTGAACTACAAAATAAAGGTAGTGATAGGCTCTGCTGTTGCCCCGTTGGGGATATTTGGGAGTAATGTGAGAAAAATGCATAGCGACATTTTGATTCTTAATCTTAACGGGGGGAAAAAATGGTATAACGTAGAGAGAACCCAAATCAATTGTATTTCATCTCAGAAAGCAGTTCAACATGTAAGTATTCAAAGATGTAATTCAGATAGAAGCACCCCTCCCCCTCCATAGTGAAAGACTTTTCTCAGTAAGTTTCCCTGATTTAGCTAGTAGCCAGGGAGGTAGTCGCCCAGAGAGTGCTTAGACCTATGTACCAGTCACCTGGAGTAGATCGTATGAGTCAATTCTTCTTAGCTCTTTAGGCAATGCATTGTTCCTTCTGTCATTATCAGCTGGACCTCCATGTCATGCATTTCTAAGAATTAAATTCCTAGATGGATTACCTGTAGTGTGTGGATGTTCTATGTAAAAGCCAATAGAGTATAACAAGTGACTTGAATGATTTTTTCCTAACTTGTTTGCAACTGATAGCTCATATTGAATGTTTTTATGTAAACTTTGTATTGTTGGGAAGAATTACCCAATCAGAGATTTATATTTTCATAAATGTTACATTTAGTTAAATTTTGTTACAGAGTTGTTACACTAGAAAATTATTTGTCTTTAAACACTATACAGTCTTGTGTATGTATTGTTTGTACGAATAAAGGATAAACACTTAGATTTGTGTGTTATTGGTATGTCTTCCCCATCTTTGGCAGAGGTAGAGACCTTCAGTAGCAGTAATAATTGTATTCACAGAGTGTTTATAAGATCACTAGGCACTGTTCGCAGAGCTTTGAATGTATTAAGCTGTAATATAAATAGTTATTTATATTACTAGATTTGTATTACTAGTTTTCAGAATAGCCATCTGAGATGAGTACTGTTATTAATCCATTTTCAGCAGATAGGAAAACTAGATATAAAGGGCTAGGGAGAAGAGCTGAACAAGAATTCAATGCATTATGAATATCTTTTTTATTAACTTTCTCAAGGCCTGTCAAAATATAGAAGTCAGTACCCAGGAGGCATTCATGGACAATGGCCTACCAGGTATTTTCTAACTTGCAGAGATTGGCCTGGTTCATGGATAACCACTGGAAGTTGCTACCAACTCTCAGGATTTTCACATATGCAGAAATAATTCATGAATTCATCCAGTAACTATTTATTTGGTCAGGCATTTTATCAAGAACACAAAGACAGATAAAATAGCTATGCCTTCTAAGGTTTCAGGTATAACAGAAAAACAAGAAACAAGTTCTCTATGTTCCAGGGTCATGGGCTGCTCTCTGGAGCTGGAGACAGAAAAAAGACAGATCATGACAAAGAGGTGAGAGATCAGACCCAAGGAAGTCCTTCTCTTATTCATGCTTTTAGACCTGGGTCTGAGAAACCCC
>NDGN011195175.1:0-13592 GCA_002564285.1 Tympanoctomys barrerae | reverse complement strand
TTGTTCATAACCAGTCCTATAATCTCTGTTTTTTAAAATTAAATATTTAGGCCATCTATGTTTAGTTTCTGTTTTGTTTTTAGAATGGTTAGGCTGAAGTCTATTATCTTATTTTTTCAATTTGTCCCGTGTTATGTCTCCATTTCACTGTTTCTCATTCTTATTGGTGTATTTTATGATTCCATTTGATTTTCTTTGTGGTTCACTGTTAGTCTTCCTTTCCTTATCATTGGTTACAAAAGCAACACAGCATCTCATAAATGTTATAAGGGAAAGTCTGAAGTTATCTTCGCAGGACTCTTCATCCATGTGTCTCACTCTGGATTTTCCCTGGTGTCGTTTTCTTCCTATATAATCATTTGCCTTCTTCATTTCCATTTTTTGGCACTGTGAAGCTGCTGGCGATGATCTTTCATTGTATTGATGCTCTACAGCTTTAGACAGCCTTTGCAGGTCTGAAAAATGCCTTGTTTTACCATACTGAAGTACATTTCTATTTCTGCCTGTAAAATCTGAGTTTTAAGTTTTCTTCAATACTTTAAACATGTTTCCACACAATCCATTTATCTGCATACCTTATCTTTCTTCCATTATACTAAACATATTATTTCCTTCTGACTGCTGATAAAAGTTTCTATTTAGATTTACTTTGGAATATTTTCATTCTATTCTGCCTTGCTGTTGTTTTCTTCATGTTTCTCATGATTGGGGTTGTCTAAACTTCTTGCAACTCTGGATTTCAAGTTTTATAAATTAGAAAGTTTTCAGCCATTACAGTTGTTTCATGATTCACCTTTTTCAAAATTATTTTCCATAATTGTTTTTTATTGCTGCATATTCAAGTTCATTTACCTTTTCTCAAACAATGTATAATCTAATAATCTTTAGTGTATTTTTTCAATATTTTCATCAGTATATGTTTTAAGTATCAAACATGTAGTAAATTGGTGCATGTATATAACACATTTCAATTCTTATTCTCCTGCCTCTACACTCTTTATTTTCTAGCATCAGATTCATTTACTTCTCTTATAAGACCTTAGATAGTTAATTAGCATATATACAGGTTTGAAGAAACAAAAAACATGTAAGACAATTGTACTAAGTCAATGTATACATTTAGATATGTTGTATGTGGTGGATTACAATAACCTTTCCCACTCACTTGTCCTATTTTATGCAACTTCATTTTTATTTGATTACATTTATTGGCACAGTTTTGATATATATAATGATCATAATCATTATAAAGAATTTGTACCTGTATATGGTATATTTTTATTGCTCTTTTTTCCATCTCCCCCCTTCTACCCTTCTTCTCCTGACTATTTACAAAGCTTTGTTTCCATTCTATCCTGTTTTAATCATTTTTTTCCTTTCCATTCTGCCTTAATCCTTTCCCCTCCCTAATTGAACACTTGAGATTATACTCTTGAGTGTATAAATATCCTACTGTCCTGATATTGTGAGAAGCTGAAAGTATAAATAAGGATCAAATGTACACTAGATATTGTGAAATAAGAAGAAACTGCTTATTTGTGCTTTATTTTGTATTTTATTTATATATTATTTTTCATATAAGAGAAAGCATGTAATATTTAAACTTGTTTGTTTGAGTTATTTCACTTAATATGGTCTCAAGTTGCATCCATTTTGCTACAAATGACCCAAGTATGACCTTTTTCATGGAAGAATAATATTCTATATTTAGCATGTTACAGCTAAGATGTAATGGTTTTCATCTCCAGCATTAGATTTTTTATCTTCTGTGTATTTTTAAATTTTCAAATACATAAAACATATTTAATATAAATGTTTAATGTTTTTCTGTTAATTCCAGCATTTCTGGGTCTACTGTCTCTGAATCAACCATCAATTAACTTATGTATTTCCTATCTATTATTATTGGTATTGTCTTGCTTCATTCTTTGTATGTCCATTCATCTTTGGACTCCAGCAATATATTTTATCTTCGTAAGTCTTATATATTTTTATATTTCTAATACTATTTACCTTGATTACTTTTCTCTTGTTGCTGAGACAAATTACTCAACACTCAAAGTTAAGGGGGGAAAGGTTTATTTAGTTCACAGTTTGCAGAGGATTCAGTCCATAGCTGGTGGGCAGTAATGCAGGGTGGCACACGGCAGAGGGGTAACCATTCATGATGGTGGAGGAGAGCAAAAGTAACAAAAGGAAAGTGAGACAAGCCTCTTTCTGTTCCTTACCTTGAATCCAGTGTACCAGGATTATGATGGTGCCAATTGAACCAGTGGCCTAGTCCTATAATCACTCCCTTAATCCCAACACCCTTAATACTAGCATCACTATGGATCAATAAGCAATCACTCTGAATCAATCATATACTCTAGATTCAGACACATCCAAAAAAGAAAAAAAAACCCTTATGCTTGCATAGGGGGCACATCTAGGCACCATAAAAGTATTTTAAAGACTTTTTGCTGTGGTATATAGTTTGATTACAGATAATAGTTTCATTGTTTTGAGGCTTGATATTGGCATCTGTTAGATGGATCCAGGACAGTGTTTACAATACTGTTTGTAGGAGGGCTTGCCCAATAGCTCAGTTGTTTAAAGAGCAGGTTGAACAAATGCAGCCAGGCGCAGGGGACTGTGGTTCGAGCCCCAGCCCCACAAGTCACACCATACCTGCCCTCAAAGCAGTCAGAACTAGCCCCCTGCAAAAAAATCTTATAATAGTGTTAATTATTTCCAGTTTCTGATACAGAATTATTATAAGTATCTATATTATTGATCACATTTGACAGTCAGACTGTAGATCAGAGTGCTGTACTATTTCTTCAGTGAGCGATTATGCTCTTCCTTAAATAATATCTCTATATAGCATATGTATTGCTCAGCTATTCATAATTGAAAAAAAAACCTGAGATAAACAACTGAAAGGAGAAAAGAGTTTCAGGGTTTCAGACCTCAGTCATTTGTTTCTGGGCTATGGTGAGCTAGAACATTATGGTGGGGAGCACATGAGGGAACAAAGTAGCTCACCTCATGGTAGACAGGAGAGAGGGAGGAGAAGAAGGACAGAGAAAGAGGGACTGGGAGAGAAGAGCTATGAAAGCACGGCCCAGGGACCAGACAGAGCCCTCAAGGCCACATTCTCGTGATCCATCCTCTCCAAATAGGCCCTTCCTTGTGTTTCCAACAGCAGAGTAACTTCCCAGGAAGTGAAAGCCTCCGTAAACCAATCACTTCCCAAAAGGCTGAGCTACAGAATCAGGGTGTTGAGGAAAAGATGATGAAGTAAGCAGGATCAGACTACAGAGAGGTTTGTGGCCCCACTGAAGAGACTGACTCACTCAAAATGCCATGTGATGTCATCTGACTCTTGCTCTCTGGCCAGCCTTGATTCCGGTGTTGGTGTCCTCTAGGCTCTTCACTGGCCCTGTGACCGGCATTCTTGCATGCTGTTCAGCATTCTTTCCTCATGTATACTCTGGTCCTATTGCCCGGATAACAAAACGTGCTCCATCTTAAAAACTTTTATAAGTACTACAAAGGCAAGGCCACACCCTGAAAACTTCCCATAGTCACCCTACGTGCACATAAACGTGGGCATGCAGACACGCATACACACACATACACACACACACACACACACACACACATGCATATACAAGCACACATACATGCACATGATTGGGAAAATGTCCAGTGTGATAAGCAACAGAGTAAGGGCAAAGATATTTGAAGAAAATTGCTTATGTGCTCCTTCTTCAAAGACACATTTCAGTGAGGAAAGAGGCAGCGATGTTTCCTTAGCCAGCTGTTCTCAGCTGAACCCTACTGCCTCCTCTCTCAGGATTTCTTGTGGCTGCACTAGACTGACTGGGACATTTGGAAATTTGGAAAGGACTGAGATAATGCATAACAATAGGAATTATTATTATTGTTATCCTAATACATTCTCTTTATTACCTCTCCTGAGGAGAAAATTGTTAGATGCTTGGTATCTGGAGCAGAAAGGAATTTACCTTGACAAGGCACTTTTTGTAAATTTGTTTTCTTTGGTGCACAGTTATGAGGACTACTCCGTAATGGTCTCCTGATGTTTGACAACAGCTCTGGGCTGTAATTGTACTTCTGCTGGTTGGAAAATTTTATCCCTGTCAATTTTGTTCCGTTAGTTATATTTTACTAATAAAAATGTCAATACACAAAGAACATTTGGTTGCCTCTTCTTTTCATCTCAAACTTGCATCTCATTATAGTTTATGAGTGTTCCTGCCAAAGATTTAAAACTCACAGCCTCTCCCCTCATGATTAAGAGTAGAAGAGTGCCCAGTAGTGTAGGTCCTGCTGATTAACAAATTTGTGTATTTATTGGAAGTCAAAAACAATAGCAGTTTTACATTTCCCTTGCAATTTATTTTAACTGTGCCCAAATGCCCATCAATCTAGATATCACTGCAAATACATGTACAACAGAAGCTCACAAGTTCTAAAATACAGTCTTCTGTCTTACAGTAATGATCATCCAGTCTAGAGGCACCTTTTACCATATATTGCAACCATTTGCCTCTTAGCATATTGGGTATACCTATTAGTATCACAAAGACAGAAGCAAGTTTGATTTAAGCTGTATGCCTAGCTCCATGTAGCAGTAATGTAAAGTGTAGGAACAAAAGGAAGGAAGCAAAAAAAGAATGAAGGAAAAAAAAGGAAGGGAAATGATATTAACAGAGATAAGCCACTTAAACACTATGTAATCGAGTGACTCCCAAATATTAAGAGAGAAGCCATAATTCTTTGTTTCTCTGGCCCACAAAATGCTCTTTTCAGCACCTTGTGGAAAATAGGCATCTCCAGATCCAATTTACTGAGGACTTGTCGCTTTCTGTCCTTGAGAATAACCAAGTTTATAAAGATCCCCTCTGCTCCTGGGCTTCTTAATCATGCTAACTCGAGTCCCTGGCCCTCCCTACTCCTTTCTATCTCCACAGTAGCCCATTTCACTCGTGCCCCCCAGGAAAGAGCAGCTTTTACAAGGCCATCTGTTGTAATCCCGTCAATTTCCCTTTGTTGAACTGAGGCCACAGAGCAGGCGGCTGCTCCAGAGGGTGCGTCTGAAGGATTTACTCCTGCACAGTGCAGGTTTTATGTGCACCTGTAACTTGGGCTGCAAACCCCAGAGTGGCCTCTGTTAACACCTTTGCTCGGGAGTCATCACCAATAACGTAGGCGGCACACACGTGATCGGTAAGTTTCCCTTCCAAGACTCACTGAAATTTAAATCATTGATAAACTTAACAATGGAAATCCCCCAAAGGTCACAGTGGTGGATGAGGCTGTAGTTTATTTCAACTCTACCAGGTATCGCTCCATGGTCACTCAAGATGAGCATGCAGAGCTTTCAAACCATTCAACATTGGCTCAGGTATTCCCACATTCAGAGCATTCTAACTTTTTATTCTTCAGTGGCGTCATGCGTATCATATAGTTCCACTATTCATGAAATAATTTTTTCATCACAATGAAGTAAACAAAAAGAGAAGTGAGGCAATATTTCTCAGGCTCTGAAATGAACCTGAGATTCTCAGAGTCAATGGTACTAATGAAAGTATTTTAGCATCTCACAATGTGGAGATTCTGAAAAATCAGGCCTCATTGTTCGCTTGACTTGGATATCTCTGGGATCTTATGATTTCCCTATTTCCTCTCTGTGCTGATTCCTTTATGAGGAAGTTTCCTCCACACTGAGCTGGTATATACCATCTATAATCAACATATTCTGTGCCCGGAATTCAACCAGTCCTATCACATGGACAGTGATCTTTTCATACTTTTCTAAACCTGTGTTTCTTCTCATCCCTTAGCCCAGAAAACCTATCTCCAGCCAGACTTGCTCCACTTGCAGGAGATTTGTCTTCTGGGCTTTTGTTCTAGTTTTTTTCTTCCCATGGTTGGCTGGCTACTGTCCTTTGACCACACAACAATAACTTGCTTTTACCTGTTGAAAGGAGCATTGAAGATAAATTTGAGACATCTGTAGTTAAAAATACACCTTGAGACCATAATGTTAAGTGAAAAAATGAAACATAAAATGTAAACAGTATGTACTGCAAACATTCAGTAATAAAAAGGGGATATTGCAGATGTGTTATAAGGAACTTGAGATGGGGAGATTGTCCTTGATTATCTAGGTTACATCTCACCATGGAGTCCCTCCTGAAGAGGCAGCATGGTGCAACTCAGAGATGGATCATGACAGCAGAAACAACTTGAGGAGGTGTGCAAGCACAATGGGGACCTGCGAGGTAGCTCAGTGGACAAAGTGACTGCTTAGGCAAGCGCAGGGGCCAGGGTTTGATCTCCTGCACCACATGCCCTGCTGGCCCCACCCGTGGCTTGCTGAGCCAGCCACCCAGTCCGGGCACGGTGGCGTACGCTTGTGATCCCAGCACTGGGGAGGCTGAAAACAGGAGGATCCTATGTGGAGTGAGACCCTGTACCAAACACATACAAAAATAAATAAATAAACAAACAAATAAATAGATAAATAAAAGCAAAAGTGGGAGAGGGGAGGGATGGGAAGAGGCCAAGTTACTTTTCTTGAAGATGAAGGAGTGAGGAGCAGTCCTGCCAGTATCTCGATGGACAAATTCTGGTCTCCAGAAGTGCAAATACTGTGCTTGTGGGATTTCCTTTCCTTTTATTTTTTATTTAATGTTAATTTGGTATAGCAGTAATAGGAAAAAATACACATCTAAAACGAATTTTATTCTCTTCCTGATGATTCCCTGTCCTTTCCAGATCCAGAACTTGTTTGTAAGTCTACTCTAAAGTGATAGTTCTCTCTTAAGCTTTCAGGAAAAAAATGTGTCCTCTGACTTATTAGTTAACAGCATAGCTACTTTCTGTTCAAATATGTTTTAATGTTTTTAAAAAAATATATTTCAAGCAAATTTTCTGTATTTATGTGGACCTCGCAACCTAGTCACACACACTCAAGCTAAAGAAACTATGAATTAGAAGTGATCTGAAAGAGTCCCTGGCACCACGTACAAGACCTGAGGAAGCCAGATTGCCAGTTTCTCTGCTTTTGACTTGATCACATTCCCAGCCCCATGTCACATGAAGAGAACACTGCCATGGGGCCCTGCAGGGGCTGTTCACTCCCCAGACCTCAGCCCTGTAGCTGATATGCTTAGAGAGCCTTACTCGCCTTGCTACAGCTTTAATTTCTCTTCCTCTGTGTGATCACATGTAACTGCCATCAGCAGGACTTTTTAAAGCACAACTTCCTGCATTTTGTCTCTCTTCTATTTCTGTGACTCCATTTTTCCAAGAAATCCATTAGCCTTTTATTTAAAAAAAATTTAAAAATCTGTGATGTATGTAAGCTGACTATATCCAACTTCTTTTTAATGAGAACTATGTTAAAGCAAAAAAAATTGAAAATAATCAAATTTCCTATCACTTTGAAACAGAAATCAAATTGATGGAACATATTAATATCCTCACTTTCTTCCTATTCATGTAGCAGTTGTGCAGGTGAACTACAAAACCAGAGCCATTGTTAGTTTGAAATAATTCAATTAAGTGAAAGTCACCCTATAAATAAACATACTGGAATGTCCAAAGGACTGCTAGAGTCATGATTAATAGAGTGTTTCCATATCAAAATTAACCTCAGTTTTAACATGTGCATCATTATATAATGGACATTTCCATGGTTCATGATGTTCATTTTTGTGTTGCAAACACATATTAAATATACATCCCATTACATAAACTATTATGCATATTGCATATCTATCATAGTAATATAATTTATATAGGGAAGAACATGAAAATATATGCTCTTTTTATATTCTGCTGATTTTAAAAATATGTATCACCTTCTCTACCTTGAATATATTCATTTACTGCCATATAAATTTTCTTTGCTGTTATGGGTTTCACAGGCCCTAAAACTCACATAGGATTTTCTGGAAACAAAGTATAGTCACATTACCTTCTAAGGGGATTTTTTTAATGCTTTTTTTTCCTATAAGAAAACAAATGTAGCTTGTACTTATGTCTTTGACCGGTTGACCCTGTTATCCCCCCGCAACCTTCACAGCTCTGTTCTTCCTTTCAGCCTGGCCAGCACAATCCACTCTGAGATTCCTTGCCGGCCTTCAAGAAGGACAGTACGTGTTGTGCAGCAGCTGCAAAAGGCTTCACAAATGCTGGTTGACGAGAAGTGACAGCCCTGTATATCTCTCACCGGCATTGACAGCTGACAGATGGATACCACTCACACACAGAAAAAAAGCCCCCAGGATGATTCGCCAGCATTACTCTCTGTTCATGGGGCCACATTTGATTGAGTGCTGCTCAGAATAATAAACCCTTGTCGATCGCCGCAGAGCAGTTCTTTCTCACACAATGCATGGGCTCTGTTTTCTCTTTCTAAAACATGAATAAACTTACACACCGAAGGTCTGTTTTGTAGGTTATTTTACTTTCTGCTTTGAAAAGAAAAAAAAGGATAGGAGAGGAAAAGGGAAAGGGAAAGAACAAGAGCTCCAACATCTGTGCCCAGACTTGTCACAGAGAAGGACAACCGGGGTGCAATTGTATACAACTCTGTCTGGGCTCTGCGCCTTAGAGTTTCCTTCACCCTTCCAATCTGTTGGCTATTACACTTGGATTGATTTATTTCTCCATGAATCAGCCTATCTTTAAAAGCATGACTTTTTGGTAGATTGGAAGACGCTAATATCACTAATACCACTGGACAGAGGTACGCTGATCTAGAGTGAGGGGAGGGGGAAGTGATGGATGCAAAGATGTATCTGCCCTGTGTGGAGCAGAGGGACACAAGAGGGAGCAACGGGAGCCAAGGCATCTGTAGACACAGGGGTGGTCAGGTGCCCTGAGCCTTGCTGCACAGATCTGGAAGGGAGCGATCCTCCAGTGATTGTGAAGGCTGTCTGTTGCCAGACCTGCTCAGCTGAGCTCGCCCAGGGGGGTGGTTGTCTTATCAGAGACATTCTCCTTGGAGCAAGCAGTTCCCTCTGTCTACTGGAACAGAGTGGAAATAGAGGTCAGACTGAAATCTAAACACTGACAGATCTAAGCAAGAGAAGAAAAAGGGAGAGACACATCCAGGGGGCATCTGGAGCACTTTTACACAAAGAGGATGCTTAGCTTAATGTGTCGTAGTGAACTGGGCTGATTTGCATTTTGATTCTCAGGTAAGTTAAGTAGAAGCATTATCAGACATTCTAGCCATCTGATCCCTTGTGAATGGTATTATAAGCAACCCATGAGATTGAAACCAAAGTTGCAGGACCCTTGCTGACCTAGGTAGGAATTCCAGGGGCCCTGTTTCATGATACATTGCTCCTGATGATCCTCCACTGCCCTTCAAGTACTGTATTGTTTTGGAATCTGGAAGTTCTGAGAAGAAGTTGGTAGGGAGAGTAAAGTTTTTCTTCTCCTGTGGTTTCTATGGTTGCTATGGAAATCTCTGGGTGGGCTCTGTGTGGCTCTCTACCTCATCCTGATTCCTATAGTTAGGGGAAAAGAATGGAGCCCTTAAGTTAGCAGGCAGAATCACATTTATGCTTTTGCTGGAGAGGGTGGGAAGAAGGGCCAGCACCCAGTGCCTGCAAGTCCATGGCCACCATGGGAGAGTGGCCGCCAGGGTATGTTGGGAGACTGAAACTGTTACTGGGTAAGGGCATGTAAGTCATCTCAAGGGACAAAGGGGATGCTGCTCCTGTAGCTCAACATAGATGCACATGTGCTCTGAAATGATCTTCTTCCTAAGGAAAGCGTGGCCCCATCTCCCTGAAAGAATAAGTGGTGGAGGTATTCTGCCAGGAGGGGCGTATGAATGGATGGCAAGGATATCCACTAAGGTGCTTAATTAATTCCTTCCTGTTCTCAGAAGCAAGCTTGGTAATCATCAGTGATGGTCAGTGAGGCTAAATTTATAAAGATGAATGAATGTACATTTTCACCTTGAAAATCAGTTCAATATGTTCTGTCTACATCTAACTGAAATTCTCTGAAGTAATAAGCCTAATTTTGCAATCTGAACACCAGTAATGCTATACCATTTCATAATCCATTTTTATGTTATAGAGTCTAGTGTCCCCCTGTAAACTTAGAGGATAATTTAAATTGTATATGTCTGCTATCAGCTAAGTGTTCCTTACCATATTGCCTGTTCTAGAATGGCCTCTTGATTAAGGATCTGTGTTTTTCAAAATCTCAACTAATGAAGTTTTGCAGCACCCACAAGTCACATAGCATTTATTGCTTAAGGACTACATTGTAATCTTCAAAGCAGCAAATACAATGTTAACTTATTCAAATCACCTAATTTATCTCTTGCAACTTCATAAAAAGTTCCTGGAACAGAAATTTCCCAAGTGGGCCTTGGTGAGAGGAAATTTCTAGCAGGAGTAAAAAAGGGGGAAGGAAAAAAAAAAAGAAAAAGGATCATTTACACTTTGTGGTTTTTTTCTTTTAATTAAATAAAAGCAAAATGGTGTGCAAAATTGGAGTTTTGCCATATTAATCAGCCAGAGAAGAGGATGATGTAAAGTGAACAAAGTCTAAAAATATGAAAGTTAGATCCCTTAGAATTTAGGACTCCCTTCCCTGATATAATGTGCTTCCTTTCTACAAAAATGCTTTTGGATCACTCTATACAGCCTATTCAAACCAGGGAATGGAACATGTGCTCTGGCTTTGGATTCCTGCAGTGGGTGCTATGAAAACTCAGCCCGAGCTTGTGCTACTTGGCTAACATCAATGCTTGCACAAGTTTCTTCTCAGTATGGTGCTAGCAGGAAGGTCAGTGTCTCAAGTTACAGGTCACTGCAAGGAACCAAGCTGCCCAGTGGCCCTATGAGGTGGTTGCTATTGTTGTCTCCAGTTTGCAAAGGAAGAAACTGAAGAATGGAAATGTCACCTGACTGAGGTCACATAGGAGGTATTGGGGCATGACTTGATCCCTAACAAACTGCCCTATATCACTATCCTGGACTATCTCCACTATGCAAAACAGATTTTTATTTTCCCAAGTCTTTTCCTACTTCAGTAATTGTAAGTTCACATGAACACTGGTTGAAAATGGAAGAATGGGTGACAGTTAGAGCCCTAGGAAAATACAGGAAGGCAAGCAGGGAGGTAAGAAGCACCAGTAAGGATGCTCTAAGCAGAAGGATGAAAGAAACTGACCTAAATTCAAGAGTTTGCTTTTGCATGGAGACAGCTCCAGGAACCAGAAGGGCAGGTGAAACTGGGAAATAAGGCCCTTCATTGGCTCCAGGTAGGGGCCAGAGCAAGGCCACTTTGGGCAGAGGATCCTTGCCATCTTCTGGGAGAGAATGTCTAGCTCATCGTACCAGCTCATCTTGTCTTCCTTGCACCACCAACTCCCATCTCTGCCTGCTGGTAACTACTGAATGGGGTTCAGAGCATGTACAATTGGAATTCATCATGGAAACATCAGAATAAATGTATCAGACAAGGTGGTGTACAGCCTCTCTGGCTTCTTGCAAGGACATCCTTGGGAGTGGTGGGCTTGATCCATGGAAAGGAGAGGCACGGGCCATACTTTCTAACTCATCTCAAGTGCCAACTCCACAATTCTCTGCTTTCAGGGGCTTTCCTTTTTATAAACAGGCAAACTTAATAGAGAATGGATGGCGTATTCCCTAATTCTATTAGAAAAGGGATGGAGAGAATAATAGAGCATCCTTGCAAAAGCCAACTGGGTCCAGGAGGAGAGAGAAGGGTCACTGAGTAAAGCAAATCATTGTATGCTTAGAAGGAGCACCTAGGGACCTCCTGGTGTGTGTGATGCTAACTCTGGGTGCCCAGGGATAGCAAACTACACATTGATGAGAAATATAGAGGGACAGCAGGGAGGGCAGGAAGCTGAGCAGGATAAGTCCACATACATCGAAACATTTTAATCCTGTCCATCTTGGATTAAAAAATAGAGTGACATGATTTTAAAATATACATATGCCTATTTTACAGTAGATATTAATCAATTTCAGAAATTAACACTTCATTGTACAGCTAATTTTCCAATCTACCAATTTTCCCATGTACAAGCACATTGCTTCTTTCCCCTCCATTCCCCAAATGAGGTCATGAAATTGTCACATTTATGGGGCTTGAGAGGTGGTTTCACCTTCACTTCCTTTTACTGTTTGCCTTTTACACGAAGGCCTCAAAGACAGCCTTGCAGTGCATGGGACAAGCTACCATCTTCCTCTGTGCATACTATAGCAGATTGAATGATGAGCTCCAGGGTGCACAGCCCAGCCCCCACCATCCTAGAGTTGGGTACAGAGAGCCCCTGAGCATTATCCCCCCGTTATCTGAGCAGTGATTGATGCCAGGGAGAGTCCTTCATCTTAGTCTCCTAAGCCAGGATCTTAGGTGTCTTTCTTTGCTACTATATTTGAAGCCTTCAGTTTTGGTAACTAAAGGCAAGTGTATGAAATAGGAGGGCTCAATGAAGATAGTTCTATGTACATGCAAATAAGCACATCTATGTCAATACCACCACGTGAAGTTTTGCAATTCAAGCTTTGCATGCAGAATGAGAAAGAGAAATAAAGTGGATGCTTCTTTTGTGTAAATTTGTTCATCTTCCCTGGATTCTTACGTGCAAAAAAAGAGTTAAACAAATAAAGGATTTGGAAAGGAAAATAAAGCCGGGAACCCTGGGTCCCGCATCCAGGCATCTTCCTTATGTGTTACTGCAGTCAGGATTTCACCAAAAAACAAGCAATCACCAGACAGCTCCACTGCTTCCAACCATCCCAGCTCATTCTTCAGCATCTCAAGCAGCAGATGAGGTGGCTGGAACTTTCCCCTAAATCAGTGGCAACAATTTTAAGTGAGTAGGTATATGTTCAGCATGCTTTTCAGTGAAATTTAGTATCATTCACACAGAAGAGAGATCATTTTGTACTTCTCACGTCACATAGCTGTTAATTTTAAGTGAAATAAAATTAGGCTATGTGTCGCGACCTTTTTGGAAATGTGAAGCATCACTAAGCCAATGCCCTGACACCAGTATATGGTTCAGGTAAATCTTTTTCCAAAAGGAATACTTTTGAAAGAAAAGAGGGATTCTTTCCTAGTAGGACCCTATAGGCTAAAAGTTTGTTGGTAGATAATTATGGATTAATTGTAAACATAAAGAGACTTAAAAAATATATAGCAAAGCTGTAGCTTCAGGGCAAACTCCAAAGCCACGAAAGCTGAAATGTTTTCTTTTATCAGAGAGCCTTTACTGACACCTGAAATTATTTCTTTCATGTCTGATAGCGAAGAACAAAGAGCACGGCTCCCTGGAGATGAGCGATTGTTACCATGGACTCGTAACATATTGGCAGCCAATGTGGCGTCTAGGTACACCTGTCACTCAAGCGATGCTCCCAGCAGATGTGAGGGGCAGCGCGCGTTCTCTCCTCTCCCCACTCCCGGCCCCTCCACCACTGCACCTGGCACTGTGCACAGAAACGCGCCTCTCGGGCCACCCCAAGGGCCCTATGGAGGCCACACACACAGGAGATTCTCCTGTC
>NDGN011195064.1:0-13418 GCA_002564285.1 Tympanoctomys barrerae | reverse complement strand
GTTATATAGGTCTTGCTTTATTTTGGTCTTAACCATCCAGCAGAAAAATATAAAAATGAGGTAATAAAGAAAAGCCATATTAATATGCCAAGTTGTGAAAGGGTCAAGGCAACAACTTCTGTGGATATCCCTCTACTATTGTGGACTGCTGGACTGTGTTGGATTATTTTGATGAATTCACGCACCTATAGTATTTAGATACCAAGGGAATATCCATCTCTTACAGGACTAAAGAAAAAAAGGTGATACAAAGGAAGGACCACTTTTTATCTGCAGAATAGTTAGGATAGATATAGAGCTACTTTCGCTTAATTCAATCAGAAGAAAGATTTGTACTAATAGTGTTTGGGCAGGATATCCTGTCTGCATCTTGTACTATAGATAACCACTGAGAAGGTAACAATGTACAATGTATTAATTATCAAAACTGTCCTATTAATCAGTTTTGAAACTTCTCATTGGTATTTGTTTCTCAATAAAATAAAACAGATAAAATAGAATGCTCTAGCTAAAAAATATTACAAGAAAATAAAATCTTATAAAGGTACAAAACGAAGCTGAAAAGCTAACATTATTATATACATAATAGATTTTTATATAAAACTGTGCCTCAGTATCCAAGGGATATTTGCTACCATAGCTGCCTTTCAGGTGAAGCTAACCCTCAAAAATGCCCAAGTCTGTTGTATAAAATGACTTAGCATTTGCATATAACCTATATAGATCCTTCTATGTACTCTACATCATCTCAAACTTACTTACAGTATATAATGCATTAATATTGACAAGAAAAGGTCCATATATGTTCAATACAATATTTTCCCCCAATAAATACAACCTGTATTTTTCTGATCACTAGATGTGAAGAGCTGACTGTACATTATTTAATTTGCTAATTCTTCCTTTCCTTTCGTCCTTCCTCCTTTTCTTCCATGCAGCTAAAGCTTTTAGTTATTCTATGTACATGATTTCCATTTGTGGATATTAAATAAAAATAGAAAATGTTGAGTTATTAATTAATAAATCAAATTACAGATTAGTTCTGGAAAACTAGTTTTGTTTGAAAGTGAAAGGAAATAACTGTAACCTAGTTTGTTAGTTTCTATGACTACAAAATGTAATTAGCCATAATTATTATGCTTTAAAAAGAACAAATGAATTTATTTTCTCATATTTCCATGCATCAGGTAAACTGAAGATCACTTTCCTGGATCCTATATTTAGGGTTTCACAGACTGCAATTAAGACATCAGTTGGGGTTGTGATTTTATCTAAGGCTAGGATTCTTTCTGTTGCTGCATCTGGTAACCGAACATGAACAGAGGTTCAGTTCTTTTGGAGGAGAAGTGGGATGAGTTCCTTCCTGGCTCATGGGATGTCACAAGCCAGTACAACAAGCATGCTGTCCCAGGCCTGGCCCCTCGTCATGCTGTGGTGCAGGACCCATACTTATAACTTCACTAATTCTAATTATCTCTGAAAGGTCCCACCTTTTAATACAGTTCCATTGACAATAAAAACTCAACAGGAGTTCTCAAGGGGACACATAGTCAAACCATAGCATGTCCATGTTTTGTTCTAATAACCATGTACTTGGCAAAATTCAGCTGGTTGTAGTTGCAGAACCGAGTCCCTTGTCTTCTGGAAGTCTCTTTGCAGACTTGCCATGTGATGCTCCTCATAGGCATCTCATATCATAACAGCTTCCTTCCTCATCAGATAGTTTCTGACTCTAGGCTAGTAAAAGGAGTTTTATATAACATTATGTGTTGAAGGAATACTATGTCATTACATCTTCCATGCCATGCAACTTAGTCAAGAGTCACATCCTGCTCCTTTACAATTCCATTCTTTGGTTCTGCTGACAAGATCCAAGATTCTCTATCAAGGAATAGAGGTTAGTACCTCTGTGAACCAGAATAAAAATTTATTTCCTTCATAATTTTGTTTTACTATTTACCCTGATGTTTTACATTTTAATCATAATATTTCTTGAATATTCTTTTTATCAATACTGTGGTACAAGATGGTATTGTTACTCTCATTTTTACAAGTAAATGCACAGAGCTTCAAAGAGGTTAATCACTTGCTCGAATTCTCATAGGTAATGAAAGGTAGACTTACCGAAGTGCTTCAAGTTCATGACGTCTGCTCTCAATCTGATATCATGTATGAGGAGTTTAGTGGCTATGTGGATAGATTTTCACGTGCCATAATGGATTTCTTAGAGTACATATGAGATCACATTAGGGTTCCCTAATTCTCTAAATAACAAACTTGTTGACACACACGGCAAACTGGGCTATGTATCCACAAATATACAGAAACACAAATAAGTTTAACTGATACAATCAAATGGTAAGAAAATCATAGTCATTTTCATATTTATGTTCGTCTCTGAGACTTCTAAGAATTTCCCTAGGGTGGTATACTTGGTACAAATTTAAATATTAATGTTCTAGAGAATTTCTACTAAGACTTCTGTAGTTAATATTTACCTGCAGAGCTTATTCACCACAGCTGTGATACAAATCTCAGAAATTATCACTGAGTTTGAAGTCTTGCAGCCCAGATTGGAGTATAATTAACCTTCTGAAATGATAAATTTCAAACAAATTCATTATATTTTCATAAATTCAGCATTTACACTGCTGGCTAATTGAGCAGGAAAAGCCAGAGATTGGAAGAAGAAAAAGAAAGGACTTCATGTCTTGGACCTTTGATTTCTGAGGGATCCCGGTTTCATGGAGGAGAGTAAATTGATTGTTATTAAGTACAGTCAATGACAATATTGTTATTGTTAACTCTTTTTGAAAAGCAAACTTCTGGTTCTGTGTTCCTTGGTAGAGAATCTGTCTTTAAAAAGGACTAAAGTACATTTTATCTTTCCAATATTAGAACACAATGTTATGTTAAATATATAAAATCTGCATAGAGCCTGCGAGATAGCTCAGTTGACTAAATGCCTGCTTAGGCAAGCACAAGAACCAGGGTTCCATCCCCAGTTCCAGCAGGGCTGGACTGGCCCTGCCACTGGGAGCACTAAGCCATCCACTGAGACTGGGAGTGATTCCACATGCCTGTAATCCCCGTGCTAAGGAGGCTGAAAACAGGAGGATGAGTACAAGCCTGAGTTGTGTAGTGAGACCCTGTATCAAATACATTTTTAAAAATCTGCATAACACTAGGCTCAATTATATCACTTAAAAGATAATTAGTGGAAGAAAATTGTTATGTTTTCAAATTTTAGTAGGGATGCTTTTGAAGCAAAGTTAATTGCAATTGTTCTAAATATTCTATGTTTATGACTGTCCATTTGTCAATATATATTTGAAGTCAAGTGTGAGGTTAAGGTCTATTTAAGAAACAGATCAATATCTTATTAAATATCAGTATGTCAGCCACATGGCCTGAGAAGCAGATGTTGAAGAATAAAATGCAAACATTTTATTTGAGTGTTAATACTGGTGACAGGTACCAAATAACAATGAAAAATGTCAGATTCCTTGGCAAGAAAGGAGTTATGAGATGAGTTACCTGCTTATAAAATATGACTATTGAGGAAAGTAGCTTTATTTCAGTGTCTCCGTCTGCTCGGTAATCAATTAGGGGCTTTCCAACTGGAACATGCTGTAACTTGCAAGCCGACGTGATCCTGTGCGCATTTGGAGTTTGTCAGCTAACTTTACCCCTTTCACCAACTAGGAGCAATTGGATATCCAAGTAGCTCAACTGGGTGGCTGCCACAGTGGGAAATTTATGAAACACATTATGAAATTTTGACAATGATACATTCATATGAATAGGCCCAATCAATGCTTTAAGAAAGCTTAATTGTGTATGTGTTTTCCTTTTTTCTTGTTAAGGCAGTTGCAGAAGCTGCCAGCATTATTCCTGAAGATTGACAGGGTGTTTCAGTTTCCTCGTTTTTACATTCCCATCTGCAGAGTGAACACAAAAGCCTGACCAGCTGAGCTCTCCCTGAACACTTCTCATCCTCAGAATGATGTCTCAAGGTACAGTGCTTGGTCTCCTGAAGGCAAGGCATTGTGAGCCCTGTAACAGAGAACACCAAGTGGGGACCAGAAAAGTTGAAGACCCCCTATTATCTAGGAGGATGCATAATATATCAGAAATGCTATCCAGGCAGGGTTGTTTCTGAAAACCTACCCACACTTTTAAAGACTTGCACGTTGGCTATGATTACAAATGTAATATTTGTTTCATTCTAGGCTTAGTTAAAGAAAGTCTATGTTCCACTGATTTTTGGCCTGAAGAAGACAGATAAGTTTCTTTCTCTGACTCACCTTTAGTTTGAAGAGTTTTATTTGTAGTGACCTGTGAGTCATTTTTGGTTTGGCTGAATTCAAATAAAAATGCCAATTATAAAATGCAATTATTTAAGTGAACTAAGCTGTATGATATAGGAGTTTTAAAGGAATTGACTTTGATTTTTTAAAAGAGCTGTAGACACTCACAGAATCTAAATCAAATACTGTAAGTATGTTTATTTTGTTTATACTATTATATTTATTTTGGGCATGGTAGAGGCTCAGTGTATATTGTTATCTATAATAACATAGAAGGAAATTTTGATCAGTAAAATTGAAAAAAATCATTTTGTGCAGGATAGACGATAGTTTTCCAAATAACCTGAATATTCTAGTAAAACTAAAATATAAAAATGAGATAGTAGGCTAAATTTGGCCTGTGGGTTACAGTTTGCCAGCCCTCTTAAACAACAATAAAATGTCTAGAAATATGGAAACCACATATTTAAATATTCCTGGTTTCTAAACCTGATTCTGAAATACACTTATATCCTTGTTCTTTTCAGATGCTAACATTCTTCTCATCCAACAAGAGTAACAGTGGCTGAAACCTATTCCTTTTTTATTTTTCTGGAACTGGGAATTGAACTCAGGACCCTGTGTTTTCCAGGCAAGTGCTTATTCTACTGAGCTATCTGTTAGTTTGGACCCAAATCCTGTTGTTTTGATTTGTGAAAAGTAGAAATCAGATTTCTTTCAATTGGAGTCATCTTATCTTAGCTTTGATTCCCATTTCCCTGCACTGAGCCCAACTTCCAGTTGCCTCATCCTTGCAGATTACAGGGGTCCTGTGATATTGAAGTATGAATCCTTGCCTCATTTGCCAAGCAGAGAATAGTTCCTTAGCAGGCTGGATGTCATGGAATGTGTCTACATGAGTTCACTGCAGTGTAAAACTGTGCTTTGAAATCTAAGGATAAATATGCCTCAGAATTCCATTTATAAAAACTAGAAAATCATAACAAAATCTGGGTGGTAATAGTAACTTGGGGAAAATCTAGTACATGCCATTTCTCAAATATATGAAAATGAATTAAAATTGTATCTTTCTGTGTGTGCTCAATAATAGTGGTCAGCAGAATTTAGGATTTGCTGTATTTATACTAAGAGAAAATTTATTTTCTGTATATGCTGGTGTTTCTGGCTTTAAACTGACATTATGATACCATTCTCATTTTACATGATTTATCAGATTCAAGTTTTTTTAATTTATCACCAAAAGATTGGATTCTGCCAAATATGTTGGTCCTTAAACCACCATTCATCTCCTAAATTTCTTACTGGAAATGGGAAGCGTCCAAGGCAAGTCTCTTCAGGTTTGCAATTACTATGTTTTTTATTTGAATAACATTTCAAGAATTTATGTACATAATGTACACCATGGAAAAAGCTAAAAGCAGTTTCGACAGATAATAGGGCCTGAGATTTAAATCTTTTGTCAAAAGTGCCTAGAACAAAAAGTAACTCCTTGTACAGCACTCTGAGTGCACTGACTATATCATACTCTTTCCATTAATACTGTTTGACAGCAAATAGCAAAGGCATTATTTGGACATGAAACTTGTATTTACCTGTTCCACATATATTTCTATGATATGGGACTTTGTGCATCAAAAAAGAGATGATTTTAAAATATGTAAATGCATAGGTAATTGTGAGTTGGTACAATTAGGTTATTTCTCAGGTAATTATAGCAATTAATTTAATAGATATTATTACTGAGTATAATCTATTATGTCCAGTGGCTCTGGGGCCTTCAGAGACCCCAGACAGCCTTTCTAAACTTATCTCTCTCCAATGTAGAAAGGATGCAGAAAGAGGAAGAGGGGTCATTAGAGACCATTGCAAACTGAAAATAATTTTATTGTAGGTATTGCAGGAGGAGAAATAGAGCTACTCAGTGCTTGTTGCTAAGGGTGTGGTTTTGTGGGCTGATAGTAGAATATGGGTAGGCATGGCAGCATGTCCTAGAAGGGACAGGATTGCCGCACAAACAGATGTCAGATTCAAACCACAAAGCTGCCTGAAAACTGGTTGCTGCCCATATTCACAAGGAACATGCAATTTCCACCCTCTAGAAAGGACCTAGATCTGTCTCCACAATTCTATATGTGAACTTTGATGGTAAACTTTAATCTTTGAACACGTCCTGTAAGACAATATTGGATGGAGTTCACAGTTAAAGATACTGACCTTAGTTGGCTTAAGTGTTGAGTTGACTTGTAAAATACCTATATCAAAATGCACATGCCATATTTGGAGCCTGTCTGCTTAAACTCTTCCATTTTTTATTATTGATTTTCTTTGTCATGTCTTGCTTGGTTACCTAGACATGGAAGGAAGTTACCCTGCCAGGTTTTATTCTGAATGATCCTGTCTGCTTGTCAATG
Organism: Tympanoctomys barrerae; assembly: GCA_002564285.1. Lineage (NCBI taxonomy): Eukaryota > Metazoa > Chordata > Mammalia > Rodentia > Octodontidae > Tympanoctomys > Tympanoctomys barrerae. The sequence continues at coordinate 6,697 of NDGN011195064.1, read as the reverse complement.
GTTGCCGGGTTATCCTCTTTAGCGGAGGATTTCCTGTGAAAAGGAAAAATATATTTATATTCTCAGAAGTTTCATATTCTTTAGACTATGCACTAATAATTGATCACTTGCATATGTTTGTCTCAGAATTCTCTGATTTTTGAAAATTTTTAGCTAGAAGCCTACATTGATGGATAAGATGGGTCTATAGATAAGTGTTCAATCAGTATCTTGTATACACTTTGAAAAATTCACAATGTGAGTCTCTACCAAATAAGTTCAAAGAAAAGAAAATAAAAAATATTGTATGTAAACAAGTAAGTGATCATGTAGATCAAAAACTATGGCAGCACTAAAGAACTGTAGCAATGTATAATGTGACACGTGAACATGACGAGGGACTGTAAGAATGATACTGATGACACCTATGCTTCCTTGGATTTGATGCATATATTCATATTTACTAGCGAAAAACATCTCTGGCTCTGACACACTGTCATCCATGTATAGGAAGGCTTATCTGAGGATTCATTTATCTCCAAGTCCTAAAGAGGATCTAGAGACCCGCTTCTGACCAAGTTATATCACCTGAACAGCATACATCAGTATTGCAAGTAATTTTAATGAACAATATAATTCTTTTGTCTTGCTGCTCGATAGTTATGGAAAGAACTGAGTTGAAAAAATAACAGAATGAATTTCAAATTTGCTTAACTAATACTTTCTGACAGTAGATTTCAAACACTACATTGAGTTATTACAGTTCCTCTGAAATTCATTTTTCCCTTGAGAAATTTAATAGCCAGACATTCTTATACAGAATACATTAGAGAAACATCTGCCAGGAGCCAAAATATTGGATTGTGTTCTTTTTTTCTTATAATAATTTTATTAAGAAAGAAGTAGCATTGAGACAGTTTCACAACAGGTTAGTAGGACAGTGACAAGAATTAATAAGTTGCATATTGTCTTTGTAGTAGTTATTCATAATACAAGATACAGACATGATATCTAGTTCAAACAATATTAGTTCAAACTTACTTCTCATTGAACTAAGAGAAAATAACTGTGGATTTTGTTCTTTAATGTACTTTTTTCATAGAATTTTCCTGTAACAATTAATTAGATACATGCAATATTTTTAAACAACTCCATTTCACACTGCTTTCAAATTTTTATTCAAGTTTAAGCTTTGTATTTAAAGTTTGGTAACCATTTTTTTATAGTCGTGAAATTCACTGCAGATAGATTAATTCATCTACAGAGTATTTTTATCTGCTTGGAATGAGAATATAAATAGATGCATTAATTAAAAAATAAGATAATTCTTTTCTTTGGTTGATTTGTCATATTTTAACTAGCATCAGAAATGTCTCTACATGAAGGATTTTTACACTACAAAGAAAACAGATGGCTAAAAATTGTAAAATGCAACGTACTTTAAATGTGTAGCTATTTTTAGCTTTGAAAATATCCATGTTTTAGTAGCATTCCAGTGTGCGTCAAATTTATTAGAAAAGGAGAAATTTCAAAAGAAACTTGGAAACCTGATTAATTCCAACATTTATCACTGCAAGTGGGTAAACTTTGATTTTCTGTATCTCATACAAGAAATATAGTTTTATTGACCGAATTGTTGTAATCGCTTCACTAGTAAGCATTCGGTGAAGCAAAGAAGGAAGAAAAGATAAAAAGAAAACTGAAGTAAAATCTCAACTTCAAAGAGATTCCTCTTTCATCTTATAAGAGCTGATTTAATCTTATCTGTAAGGATTCCATTTTGATGAATAGCCAAACACAATTAACAGGAAAATAAATCACACAAGACCTGGAAAGACAGATTTAGAATGAGTATTTATATACTCAGAATTTTCATAATTTTAGGCTATATAGTAAAAATTGATCACTTGCATATGCTTGATTCATAATTCTCTGATTTTTTTAAAATTTTTAGCTACAAGCCTACATTGATGGACAAAATTTGTCTACAGATAAGTGTTTGGTGAATAGCTTGTATACACTTTGAAAAACTCACAATGTGATTCTCTATGAAATAAGTTCAAAGAAAAGAATATAAAAATCATTCAGTTTGATATTCTATGGCAAAATTTTGTATGCAATCTCTACTGATGGGTCACTTTGCAAACTCTTCCTAACCAAGAGGTATTATTCTTTTAAGGATTTTCCATGCCCTCACAATATAATTTCAACATTAATGCAAAAAGAGTTGTGAAATGACAAAATAATGTTGACCTCACATTCACAGGTTCATTCTACTGGTGATAAAACAATACTCTGTGGAAAGGGTAGTCCATATCTGTACTAGGTTCTGTTCTATTCATGAAAGTAAGAGTGAAAAATTGTTATACAAGTTTCTATAAAGATATAAAGAAATCAATATTATTTCCAGTCTCCACTAAGCCATTCGTATTCTCTTCAGGACATTAGCTTCAAGCAAAACTCTTATATTTGAAAAGCATTTTCTGACTTTTTCGAGTTTTAGTTGTTTCTATATTTTCACTTGATGTATCATTGAGATATATTGTTAAGATTTTCAGCACAGTATGAATGTCTATATTAATTTCTCCATGAAGCAAAAACACAAAATATAATAGCAAAAATAATCCACAACAATTTAATTTTGCCTCGTTAGGCCAAAAACTAACTCCCAAAACTACAACTTTACCTTTTCTAAATTATCGTTCTACAAACTGTCACAATCGTTTAACAAACACTGAAGAGAAATATACAATGTTTAAAAGAATAGAAACAATGGGATAGTGATATAATATAATTCTGGTCAATTTAATCATTCAAATTTCTCTCATTACAAGCAAATACCTTGAGGACTGGGGAGATAGCGCAGTAGAATAAGTGCTTGCCTGGCTAGCACAAGCACCTGGGTCTAATCCCTGGTTCGGAAAAAAAAAATCAAATACCTTATTCTAATAAACATAAATTATAATATGATAATAATAATATCTTCCATTTCTTGAGCTTGAACTCTAGACTATACATTGCACTAATATTTAATATGAATGTAAGGTATTGCTGTCTCTTTTTTTTTAAAAAAAATTGGCCAATTTTAAATACTTATATCTGTTAATCTTAAGAACTAATTTGAAGATAACAATATACAATGGAACAACCATTGTTGGATTCTTATGATTTTATTTAGTGAAATTCTGCATCATTTCTAATTTATTTTACTATAGCTTATTCTCTTTAAAATAAATAGATAGATAGATACATAGATAGATAGATAGATAGATAGACAGACAGATAGATAAAATACGAATGTGAAGAAGGAAAGAAGAAAAGAAGGAAGAGAGATTCTACAAATGTATATCAAGAGAGTTGTTTTCCAAACCCACTCTTGTTTATATTCAGACACCTTTACTGCATTTTCCAATGCAAAGATGTAGCTATAGTCATGATCATGTAATTTTTCCCCCTAAAGCAATTGGATGAAAGAATAAGGTCATAAAGACAGATTATGATTCCTGGGTCAAATCTCACCCAGGGCTAATTAATGCATGCTCCACAGAACTAAGAATGGGCTTTATACTTTTAAAGGGTTATAAAACTAAAGTTAAGAAGAATATGCAGCACAGACCATACGGGGAACACAGACCCTAAAATATTTTTATTACCCAACACTTTAAAGCCATAGTTTACTTCTCTCTAAGACAGCATATTTCCTTAGTTTTTATGAGATACCACCAAGATATTACCATATATTTGGTGCTTAAAACAGAAAAATACATTTGTCATAGTTCTGAAGTCCAAAAGTTTGTCTTATTCTGCAGGCAATGAAGGACACTGTGCTCCATGGCTGCTCCAGCTCCCTGGGATTAGCAGCAGTCCTTGGTGTTTTTGAAGCCATGCCTAGTCTCTGCCTCTTTTTTCCAAATGAAATTCTCCCTTTTAGGTCCGTCACTATTTTCCCCTTCAGAAAGGACACAGGACACTGGAACAAGACTCATTTTATATTTTTACAGACATATGTTATTACTTTTTAAAAGACCTTGTCTTCATGTAAAGTCCAAATGTAAGGGTCCAAGCACACAATAAATTTAGACATGATCACTATTCATTCAAATATAGGCATGTTGAATTTATAATTTCTTCTAGGGTTGAAAATGCAGCTAATACTTGCCATCATTGGCCTAAGAAAATCAGGACAGTGCTCTGTATCTTGGCCTTGCCTTATCTTAAATATTTCCTTCTTCTCTTATGCCTGAATATAAAGTAGCTCCCTCAGTCATTGCCTAATAATATGGTGAAGTGATTATGTGAATAGCATTCTTTGTATGAAAACCACATACATATGTCTGAATAATTGAGAAGGAGCCTAGCCAAACATCCAAATACCAAATACTAAGTTTAATGGAATTTTATTAGTTGGACTTTGTTCATTTCAATGAGAGGAAAACTTCTCATAAGATCATTGAAATATTTACTTTAAGAAAACTGTTAATAATGCTACTTGTCATTAGGTAATTAAAGGAATCAAGAGAGTTCAAGTAAAGTGTTAAAAATTAAGATTATGATGCCTTTTTCTATATTAAGATATTAGAATTAGTTATATCTCAAAGAATCATTTGTAATTATACAAATCCTGTAAAAGGAAGGAAGTTATGAATAAAACATGACTTGCAAGAAAGTAATTTTCACAAGAGACTTTTAGAGACACTGCATAAAACAAATATTATTATCTTGAATGATAAGGCTTATGTAGGCTATAATTAAAAAGCACACTTAATGATATCACATACATATATTAATATGTGTGCAACTCATCAACTGTTAAGAGATTATTTTGACTAAACACCACGGAATGTTCTATTTGTATCTTTCAGGGATAAAGCATGCTCCATTTCCAGGGTAAAAGCATTAAATATGTCCTTTAAAAACTATGGAAGCTTTTGGTATTTCTGACTTTTATTGATTCCTTTCTGCATCTTCTTACATAAGTGATTCTCTACTTTCAAAAACAGAATCAGCTATGGAGTGTAAATATAAAAACAAATAAAAATTTAAAATAAGAGGTGTAATTCTCCCCTTAAAAATGAGGAATACAACCCCATCTACTTTCTAAAATGATTTATTTTAGAAAACTTGTGATTTTAAGTTATTACTTTATCTCTTCAAAATACACATGAATATGGGGGGGGGGCTTTTTTTTCAGAACCAGGAATTGAACCAGGAATTTGGCCCTTACACTTGCCAGGGGAGCGCTTATTCTACTAAGCCATCTCCCCTGCTCCAAAATATACATGAATATTATTGAAGCATTAAACAAGTCTATGGTTAGCTTTTAATGCACACAAGTGTCTTTCTTGAGGACATGGAAATGTCTCTCTAAAATGTATCCATTCAAACAAATAGCTCTCTTATCTAAAGCTTCGTTGGGAAGATAAAATCCTAGTTTCAGCTGATACACAGTTCCAAACATACCTAATATCTTAAGAGATGCCATATCTACTGCCAGGGGACTCAAGGATAAGCTGTTTGAGTTCAATAGTTCAGTTAGATTTTCTTTCTCGAGGATTAATCATTGTTCTCTTGAGAACATTAATTATTGGTTTGTATTTAGTTGGCTATATAAAAGAGTAGGGTTTTGTTCTCTTTATAATCTCTAAGTAAAGTTCCTATAATGCAAATCACATTCAGGTTTAATGCTCATTCATTAATAAAACTTTTTTTTTCTCTTCTACCTTATAAAGAGGAAATTTTGCTTTTAATAACATTTACCCAAAATAGAGCATGCAAAATAATCTACATTCTCTGAGTTTTCAGCCTACTGTTAATTTTTTCTGTTTCATTCTCTTAGGTATTTTCCATGTTAATAGATCTGCTATTCATACAGGATTTCTAAATACTATATGAGTATAATTAAATCAATTCTTTTTAAAAGTTAATTTTATCATTCTATAAAATTAAATGTGAAATTGATAACACAAACATTTGATAAAACGTTTAAATATATTTTAATTCTTAAAATTATACCTTCAGTAATTTATCACTTTACTAACTTTGAATTTATAAAAACATAAAGTATAAAATATTACTAGGACTGCATGTCCTTACTTATTGACTGTTTAATACATTTGTACTTAATTGTCATCCCTGTGATCAATAAATAATGAAGGTAACATGCAAATGATATTTCTGATCACTAGTATCTCAGTGACTAAAGCTTATCCAGCCACCAAATGGCACAAAGTTGTGACACTTGTGGTACCACAAGCACAGCTTCCTAAGAATTATCCTGCTGACTGTTCAAATGATGCTGTGCATCATTTAAAGAAAAAAGAGGCACAATTTCCTTAAGTTTATCTTAGAGAATGTCCAGATTTTGTTTGTAGACCTCAGTAAAATCATCATTGCCAGAAGGCTTTATTCCTGAGAACAACAAATGGAAAGCCAGACAACAGTCTGCTAAAACAATTGTCAGGTCCTCTTAACCCTACTGACTTTCTATTGTGTTAATCAAATGACAGATTAATTAGAATATGTGTTCTTGATTTAATTTAGAGATGTCTAGATGGGTCCCTAGAAAAATATTTAGAATCAGTCAAGTGCAGATTAAAACGCAGCTCATACTAATTTGGTATGTTATCTGGGACAGGTTGTTTTATTTATTTTTTACATAATTTTATTGAGAAACAAATAGCAATGAGACAGTTTCAAAAATGATTACTAGCACAGTTTC
>NDGN011195050.1:0-12356 GCA_002564285.1 Tympanoctomys barrerae | reverse complement strand
CCTGTGCTTTGTTAAGCCTGCTCCAAGTAGGTGCTTTAGACCACTGAGCCATCTCACCAGCCCAAGTAAGCAGTTTTAGGTGCAGAATTCTTATAACTGTTGAATGTACATTTATTAAGCCTCAAAAATTCAGCTCCAGTAGTATTTTATTTATTTTGGAGGTGGTCTACATTTTAGTAAATAGTACACAATTTATTGAACTTTCTTTTTTACTACTGGATATTGAATCTAAGGCCTTTGCACTAAGTTACGTGCCCAAAGCTTTTATGATTTTGTATTTGTGAGAAGGTCTTTCTAAGTTGCCAAGTTGCCCAGGGTGGGCTCAAATTTGTTTTCTCACTGTATCAACCTCTCAGATCCCTGGGTTTAAGATGTGTGCTGCCATGTCTACCTCAAATATATTAATTTTTAAGTGTTTTGAGCAAATTTTAGTAAAAGATCGTAACTGTATTCCTAGAGGTAAGAAATAGTCTAAGAGAAAAAAGATGTAAGAAAAATATATCAAAACTCCAACATTTTGACCTACACTATACATAGAGGGTAAGAAGGCAATCATTATCCTATCTGCAGCAAAGATAGCCAATGCTCCAGATTCCAGGGTCCATTTTACTCATATAAATCTATGATGAGCCCGAACAGTGCTAGCGTTCCTTCCATACTTACTTTGGGTTTAAAAAATATTTTTTTAGGTGATATTCAAAATATCTCCTGCCCTCCCTAAACCTTTAAAAACCTTTTCAATTTCGTCTCTCTCGACTTTCCATGCCTTGTGTATTTTTTCCGCATTAATATTCCTTGTATGCTTTCTATCTGACCTCAGAAGTGATAAGCAGAGAGAGGTGGGACTTGTTCATTTGACCTTAGGTTGACAGGGAAGAGTCATTTTATTCAATTATAACATTGAAACCACAACTGTAAAAGTCAATAACTGCTTATGTACAAAATTCAATTAAACCTTTTCGATTTTCATCTTTTTTTCATGAAGTCGCCTGCCTTCTCTTCTTTGATGTAATTCTAGTGATTCCCCTCCTTTGTCTGAGATCACCCTTGCCTCTGCTGGGACTCTGTCTTCCAACTGTCTTCAAACACTGGACCTCATGATTTCCATATTTCTATGTCTGACTGCTTCATAAAACTCTCAGCTGCTTGCACTTCCCTAATTCTTTGAAGACACAGATCTGTTTTACTTATCTATTTCTCAGTAGGCTACCATATGGACAGGGATGCTGTGTAGAGGAGTTACTCTTAGAGGGAGCTGGAACTATGACAGGTGCTGGGAGTGACAGGCGGAGTGCAGTAATATGTTCCCCTGAGAGGTGCTGACGGTTCAAGTTTTGTAAGCACTTGAAGGAAAATTGTCCATTAGAACTGTCAGGCTAATGAGAATAAAGAGTTTTGAGGAATTCTCAGGACACATTGATATTGACCTTTTTGCTCTGGCTTTTTAATCATGACTTATTATGTTGCCTAGCAACTCAGTAGAGTTATTTCCAAACATAATATTAACTTGAAACAGATTAGAAATGGAAATCATCATAACCCGATTCAAAGGGGTTTCTACTGTTTCACATTTCTGGCAGCGATAACATGATAAGACAGATCATGTAATATAGACTACTTTATGTTTCTGATTTAATATAAAGAATAAAGCTACAATTGAGGCACTTAAATCAACAGTAATAGAAATGTAGTCCCAAGAGAGAGCCTTGCAGTTAGCTTTTCTTACCCCTTCTTCTAAATAGCTCTTCTCAAGAGGAAAAGCAAAAGGAAACCCTGAATTATGTATTTTTCTTTGAAAACCATTCACAGATGTATAAAGCACAGCCTTATTTTTTTTTGAGTAGTACAAGTGCACAATCATCTTAATGACCCTTATTATTCTGCTTTTCAAAATTTAGGCTTTGCAAAAGTATTGTTTAAGAAGAAGGAAAAGCTCTTAGCATCAAAAATGGGTTACAGATAGACACGTTAATTACTCCATCAATGGCATTCAGTGAAAACGTGTACCCTAGGCACTGGGCTGCAGTAATTACTAGTAAGTCAGGAAGAATTTGATAGAATGAAGAAATATATGAATGAAGAAATATATCAAATTTATCACTTCATGATAGTGATGTGAACACCTGTGGGTGGAAAATTTGCATGGAGACCTGTATGATTTCCAAGCATTTAATGACCTTTTCTTGCTATGTGAGTAAGTATTGACTCAATTATCACACTATGAAGAGGCTTCAGCTAACAGTGTGAGCCTTTGGCCCTTGGCCATGGAATGGCCAAGAGGAATGCAACTCTCGTTTCTTTCCTTTTGATGGAACCTTCATTTTCTGCCAATCAGTGAAATGGCTCTTAGAGCAGTTTTGTAGGAAAAGGACATTGGGAATGTGACACACACTAAGGCCTTTTCTCCTAGAACACTGGTATAAATAAATGCAAGAGGAGTCGATGTATTAAATTGATTTGAAAATTGCACACTATAAACACATACCATGATATTTTACTCCATAAATAGATACAGTTATCACTTGTCAACTAAAAATAAAAAATACAGATACAAGCAGTATTTTATAATGTATTTCTGAGGTCTGGAGAACCTAATAAGCTCATGACTAACACTGGATACACAAACAGAAATCCTGATCCTGAAGAGCCTGTTCTTAATAATGGGATGTGGAGTGGGGAAGGAAGTTGGTCCAAATAGGGACTTAGCAGATAGTGTGGCAAGCTAAAATATGTTCTGTGGGGCTGGCGAGATAGCACAGCGGCCTAAGCACCTGCCTGGCAGGTGCAAGGACCTGAGTTCTATCCCCAGTACTGCATGTTGTGCTGGCACCAGAAACCCTGGCGTGGTGGTGCCTGCCTGTAATCCCAGTGCTGGGAGGCTAAAAACATGGGGATCACTATGAGTCTGAGCTGCATGGTGAGGCCTTGTACTAAATAAAGAAATAAAAGATTTTTAAAAATTAAAAAAAAAGTCTATGAAGCTAATGATGTCCTGTAGACTAATGCTGACTCTCTCCTCAACCATTTTCCTAATATAAAAAGAAAACAGCAAAACAGAATAGGGTTTGGAATTCTGTCTTTGCATATATGTAGTTCAGTGGGCTTGAGCAACCAGTTAATCCACCTCAATCTCAGTTTCTTGATCTGTAAAAGAGATAATATTAATTTCAAAATGTTATCATAAGAAATATATAATCATAAAGTTAAAAGAGTTCAAAATGTCATAAATTCAAAGAAAATTATATGTATTATCTTATGCATAATATGGATTATATTATTTATTTTAACATATGTATTTTATGTCACACTATACAATTGTATGTATTATTATATATATTTTATTTTTTTAAAGAGAGCACAAATTAGAATTAAAACAAAATTATAAGTGATACAGAATTTCACCTAATAAAGTAATATGAACTTCACAGTAAATGTTGTAATACAGTGTTGACTTCCAACCAGTTTTTCATATTACCAGTTGTATGCATGTAAAATTGTAAGAAGAAAGAAATGTATAAGAAGTTAAGAAGAGAAAAAGTATAAATAATTGAAAAAAAGAGCATGTTCACTTTCATTGTAATTATAATCATTCCACAAAAGAATTCCCTAAAATAATATATGTCTAAATTGAAAATATTTATTTTTAGAGACCTTCTTCAGTGACATATTGTCTTGTTAGTCATTTGCTAATAAAATGATAATGGTTGATGATTTCAAACTATATTAATAATATAAAAATTATCAAATCAAAATTTAAAAAAGTATTACCACTTTCTGTAAAAAATTTTCACATTGTTAAGTAATTGTTTTTTTTAGAAGTGAGTTGTCTTTAAATTTCAATGTAATCAAGTACAGGTCTTTGTCTTATTCAGGAATGTTAGTAAAACTATCTATGAATTTATATTAATCAAGTGATTCTCTTTTGGACCTTTCAGAGTACTGATGATTCGGACATATCAGTCATTGCCCAGAACAAGAAATGCTTTGACAATGATATTGTTTGTTCTAAAACTGTTTTGATTTCAGTTGGCAGCACTGAAGTTTACCTGAATGACACTCCTTACAAGAAGGTTAGTGAACTTTTTTGTAAGATCACTTTAAATTGTCCTGAGGTAACTGAAAATATAGTGGAAATCATTTACTTATTTCTCTGGTAAATGGTTACAAGATTTAGATTTTATTTGGTCATTTTCTTTGCCTTGAGAACACCATCCATGGCTTATTTATTCTGATTATGCCCCACTTCCTCATATTCCAAATTTTTCCACCTTTTCTCCACTCCACTGTCACCATCCTGGCCCTCGCAGCTAACTCCTGTTACATATGAGCCTTCAATAGCCTTCTGCCAGGACCTCCAAGTCTGGTCTCCTTTTGTCCGCTTTGTACTTCCTCATACACTACAGCCAGGGAAGGCTTTCAAAAACAGAAATCTAACCTCTATTATTCCAGTGTATCAAAACTGTCCTTCTATTGCTCTTATAAGGCCTTGCCAATCTTCTGTTGTTCCCTCTCCTACTTTGTTAACCTCTCATCTGTCTTCCTCAAGCCCATGTTGTAGAAGGCCGAGCTTCCATCAGGCGTTCACGTAGTCTAGGTGCCTTTACTCACTAGGTTTTCAGGCAGTGTCATTGCTTCCGCATGGAGCTAGCTTTCCATTTAACTTACTCTTGTGTGATGTCTTCCCTCCTCCAGGAAGCTCCTCTTTGTGCTCTCAAGCACACTGTTAGATCACATGTCACACACACACGTGTGTGTGTGGTTTTTGTCTTTACTAACTGATCATAAGTTATGTTAAAGGAAAATAAGTTAAAGGAAAATAAGCGTATGCACTATAATATGGTACAGTGGGAGTCTACAAAGCCTAATCAGAACCTCCTGGAGAAAGGGTGATACAACCTTGTATGCTGATGCTAACTGCTAAAATTTAAACTTGGAAGTCGGTCAATATGGAGAGCGCTCTCATTCTATTGCATGCTATCTATGTCGTTCTATTTAAGTTTATTTACTTTTGTGAGTTTTTCCATATGTAAATTTGGGATGATTATAAACTCTGTATCTTAGTTTCATATGAGGATTGAAATGAATATGTGAAGTGATAGATTTTCAGTACAGTTTCTTCTTGTTTTTGAGCACGAAGAAGATATGCTTTGGATGAAACAATAGGAACAGAATCTAGAGAGCGAGTAGGTTTCACACAGGTGAAGAGAGGGAGGAGGACTACAGTTCAGAGGACTGGTCACACTCAGGGGAGCAGAGCTGGAAGATAAAAAGCCCCATTTGACAATGGCAACTGGTCTACCTTGGTTGAAGTATGGTATGTGGAAGAATGGATGAGGATATAGTGAAGAGTCAGGGACGTCTGTCCCTCCTTCACTAGGAGGTGTGGAGTAGAGTAATGAACAAGGGTCTTGGATTCAGTCCATGAGGTCTTGAAAAGCACGTGACGTTTGAGCTTTATTTCACAGGTAAGAAATTTGGGAGCTCTCGAGTTGCATAATCTGACAAATGGCCCCTGCAAATTAAAAGTGATCTCTTAGGTGGGCTCTTAGAATAGTGTCTCTCACGTGTGCTTGGGGGCTTTTTCATTAAGATCATCTGGAGCATTTGCTGTAAGTGCAGGCTCTGTACCCTGCCTCAGTAATTAGAATGAGTCGAGTAGGAAACGAAACCGATACTTTTAGCAGTACTTTAAATTCTTCTGTGTATTAAAGTTGGAGAACATCCCCGAGCACATAGCCTGCATCTCAGGCAGAGACCCACAAGGAAGCAGTTAAGCTTTGGGCAAGTCTGAGTTTCTATAGCTACATTAAAATATTGTGAAGTAATTAAACCCACTTGGCATAGCCATCGGCTAGATATTAATTTATAGGTGAAAGTTCTCTCTATGAATAAAGACATTTAAAAAACCAGAAGGAAAATAGTAACTGCTCATAGAAAGATAATTTGACACATTTTTGAAGTGGTAATTACAACTTCCAATTTTTGCCCATATGCAAGTGGTAATGAATTTCCTGAAGAATTAAATAAGAGTAAGAAAGTCATAAAAATAGTTGACCCTAATAAATACACTGCTAATAGTTTTTGAACATCAAGAGTGAAAATAAGTACCATTTGTTATGACATATGGACTGCTCATCCATTTTTGTATAAATGTACAATCAAATATATGAGACATGAGTATTTATTAATTTATTTAATCCATATTTTAAGACTCTTGATTAGTCATATTTTGAATTTATCTTTCCAATATCACTAGAGTTTAAAGTGTTCTAATTCTCATATGAAGTAGAGGTCTCTATTTTGGACAATTTTTATAATACCTCACTCTTCTAAAAAGAAATATCTACTCATGTGAAAGTACTAATCAGGAAAGTAAGGATTATAGCAACTGCTTTGGACCAAAAAGGAGTGTTCTAGGAGTAAACTGCTCTAATGAAATGAAGCATTTTACCTTGAAAGGCAAAAAGAAAAAGATTTGTTTTTGTAGCAAGCTAGCTGATATAAAATGAACCCGCAGGGGCAAGACAATAAAGTGACAAACCAAGGGGTCAACATAAAGGTTCAGACAAGGGCGCTGGAAATAATAAAGGTATGCTTTATTGGCAAAGAGTGACTGGTAGGCAGCCCATGGATTATGGGGCCCCGTGCAAAATGTGGGGCTTTTTGTTCAAAATAGAAATTCTCCTTTGTGTCTTGTTTCTCTGAGTTTGCCTTGATATGTTTTGTATTCGTCACTTAATGGTGACCCCTGGGCGTTGTTACCCCGAGGCAAGAGCCGCTCAACTCGCTGGGCCCGTGGCCTGTCGCTCCCGGGAAGAGAGGTCATACACCCAGCCCTGGCTGTGCGCTGTGGATGGAGGGCAGCAGTTCCCATGGGTCGGGCAGGGAGGTCCTGAGAGGTGGCAGGACGTAGGGACTTTTAGGTTCAGCCTCCAGGGCTCCGGAACACGATCCTTATTCCACCTGGCTTCACTCACACAGCACAAGTTCAAAGATAAAAGGATTCCAGTGTCAAGATGGCAACTACACATCGCTGAACCCCACGTGCGGACCTCTCTCCTGTGTGTGCGTCTCTACCGTGGCACTGGCCACGTGTCCACCTTGTGGCCTAGGTGGGGACTGAAGGTTTTGCTAAGGCAACCAGGAAAGACCTCACTGAGCGGAAGCATGGGGGTCAGAATTGGTGAGAAGGAGGCCAGATCGGGGAGCAAAGCGCCCGGCAGGAGGAAGAGCAAGAGCGTGCACCCGGCTTCAGTGGTGCAGGCTGAGTAAGCTCGAGCTAGGGAAATAAAGGCCGGCGTGGGGAAGGCCAGGAAGTCCCAGGAGGCGACGGGAGTGCGGGAGCTGTGGGCTAGCTGCAGCCAGCTGGTCGGGGTGCTGCTGTCCGGGCAGCCTTGATGGCCTGGCCCCGATGCAAGACGTTTATCTTTGTTAATTTTGACTTTGGGGAAAATTCAGGAGTCACGTGGTGTCGGATCTGGTAAGGGCAGACAGGGATGTTGTTACGAGCCAGAATTGCCAATGGAGGGCGCTGGCAGCAGCGTTCCGCGTGGGCCTGCCCACACCTTGGAGACCGAAGGAGAGGAGCTCCTGAAGGCTCCCGAAGGTGGCACGGAAGGTGGGCTAAGTGTGGTCAAAGCGAGGGCTAGGATTGTGAGAGGCATTAGTGGCAATGCCTCTTTTATAGTAATCTATTTTTAAAAAATAAAGCATCCGCTGTTTATTTTGATCGCACCCTGTGTAAGGTTATACACAGTACATCTGCTATATAGTACTAATACTGTACACCCAATGTAAGTGCAGCCTTGGCCTAGGCTGCCTGGTTCATGTGCCTGGGTTTATTTCAGTGCCTGTTTGAAGTGCTTATTTTACTGTATCATAGTATTCTCAAAACTATGGTTTTGTTATTCATTTGGGGAGAAATTATGAGTGAAGGATTTCCTATCTCCTTCCCACTTTTATTCTGCTTCCGGATAAATTAGTTTTACTTACTTTGACACAATCTGTTTCTCTGGTAATTATGCGAGTTAAATGTAAGGCCGTTTTTACAGTAATCATACTTAGGGTATAGCCCGTGTTTATAGTAATACTATATATTTTCACTTTAAGCTAAGGCTATTCTAAATTAATCTTCCAATGTACTTTGTGTCTAATTTCTCCCTAGTCTAACCCTTTCTAGTATATATACACTAAATAATGTAAATTAATATATCATTAATATTAGTCACTAAATTAATATTAGCTTCTTAAAATATATATTAATTTATTTTAAATATGCATACTCTGTCACTTTTCTGTTCAGCAGACTCTCATTATCCACATTTTCATCAACTGACAGTTGCTCTGCTATGAGTAACGTGGTTGCACAGGTCTTAGGCTGTGCTTCATCAGGTAATCTGTGTTTTCACCTCGTAGTTCTCCTCTTAGCCCTGAAGAAATCTTGGCTAATCCTGTGCCCAGGCCTTGAAGGCCTTCCTTCTGTCTGGGGTGACGACGTCTCTATTTTCATTCCTTCCTAGGCCTGACATTGTAGTAATCAGTTCATGATCCTCCTCCTGCAGAAAGCCTCGGGAGTCCTTTTGACCCCAGTTCCTCTCTTCTGCCTCTTTCCTTGTGTCTGTCTCTTTCTCTCTTCCTTTCTCTCTCTCCAGCACGCACACACACAAAGACATGCAGCTTGTGGCAACACGTCTATGCCGATGTTGTTTTCAGTTCTCAAACTCTCTGGCAGTGGAATTTTTCACTGGATTGGGAAGACAATGTCTCCTCCAAGATTTAATAATTCTGTTTCTCAATAGACATTTGATAACAGCAATAGGCTTTTTACATGCTGTTATAAACTTCTCAGAGACATAAGAAAGACAAGATTTCTCTTTTGCAAGCAACAGCATAAATTTTTAATCCTCCATCATACCTATGTATTATTAGTGTACAATTTCTGTCTGCAGGCTGGTCATTAGTGTCACATGGGGCCATCCCAGAATGCAGGAAATACATAGCCCAGCAACAGTTACGGGACACAGACAGAGATCGGCAGATTTTAATTTAGTTGATTTTATACAGCTTGTTTAGGGAACATAATATTCATTGTGTTTTCTTTTTCTTTTATCTTTTGGAAGAAACGATCAGGTTTTTTTCTGGAAGATAATCCTACGTACCAGCTTTGGAAGGCTGGTTACTACATAGTAGTGTACTTCCCTGAGGAAGATATCACTGTTCTTTGGGATACGAAGACAACCATCCACATTAAAGTGGGGCCCCAGTGGAAGGTATGTCTGCCTAAGCCCTGAAGGATGCAAGAAAAGTGACACGAGAATTGTCTTTTGATGTTGGGTGAACATAAAATGATAGATGTTGTTCTTTACAAAGTAGGTTATCTTTTCAGAATTACTAATCATACTCTTGTGGAGAAAAGCATTATCAACTAGAGTCAACTAAAATCCAGGGCTTGCGTTCAGTTCTTTTTTACTTTAACAGTACTTTTTCCCAAAACTTAGTTAGGTCAGCACTTTTCTCCTCTCTTTTTTAGCTCAGTTATGTGATTTGTGCATAAAGCTATTAGGTTCTTTTGCAAGCTATTTTGCTATGTATCCAGTATTATGTTTATAATTTTACACAAAGCAACAATTATAATAAGACATTTAAAAATGACTCTTATGGCTCCTTGAATTTTGACAAATGCATGAAATTTTAGTTCATCACGATAGCTCTGCATTTTGCTTGTATCGCTTACTTATTGTTAAATTTTACTTCATCCTAAACCCCAGGCAAACAATGATATATTTTCTACTATAGCTCTGCTTTTTTTCAGATATAGAAATGGAATTGTTCAGTAGGTAATATTTGCAGCCCTGATTTCTTTACTTGGTAAAATAAATTTCAGATTCTTCAACATTGTTGTATGAATTAGTAGCTTGTTTTGTTTTTTTTTAAAAACAATACTGAGCAGTATTTTGTTGTGGGATGTTCCAGAGCTGTCTGTCCATTCATGATGGAAACCCAATTTAAGTTGTTTAAAAATTTTGGTGATTTGTATTTCATATTGTTGACTAAGTTATTCTTTTAAATATATTTTTATTAAATATTATATATAATTTATTCAAGATGTTTATAATTTGATGAAATACTTTAGGTTTATATTTGAAGTGTTTAAGCATTGTTATAGCTAAAAATCTAGTTTATCTGAAATTGAAATTGAGATCCGTAGATGTAACCTAGATCAAATTAGAGAAAAACAGAAAGGACAGTCTCATAAACATTTTAAGTACATTTAAAACTATCTAAAATGCTATAAATTTAAGATAGGATAAATGGAGTAAAGCCCTCATATCTGCTCTTAATTTGCTGGGATCTTTTGTATCTTTGATGAATCTGAGACATTCTTTGAGTATTGGTAACCTCCTTCAATTTATGTTCTCTGTCTGTATCCCCTATACTGCTGCCTCAGCTTTGGCATGACCACTGGTTTAAGTGGTAACTATCTTGGGACAATTGTAGTTTCTCAGAACAGAGGCCCCATGGGAATAAGTGCCCACTGCAGTTGTACTCTTAGGGCTGTCGTCTGCTTTGCTGAAGAAGCAAGCAGCCGACCGCAACATTTGTGAGAGGCTGCATTCACCTTCGGTATTGAGGAGACAGAACTCAAGGAGTTAAAATTCAAGGTTTTCAGGGGCAGTTGTATTGCTTTTGGAAGATCATCCCTTTCTGCAGGTCCTCCTCCATCCTTGAGGAGTAAAGACCTTCTTCACAGTATTTTGAGAAAGTCCAGTGGGCATTGCAGATATAGTTCATTTGTGTGGCCTTTACAATCGACATTTCACAACCCATAACAACTTAAATTTTATTTATTATTGTAACATTTATAGACTCTTAAATATATCATTCAGTGGACCTTTCATCAAAAAGGTTTTTGTGTATAAATTATATATGTATATATGTGTTTTCACATATTGCAATGCACAATTATATTTTCCAACTTATTTATGTTACTAGTAGTATAAATGTTGAGATGTTGATAAGTGTTGGTGGATAAGATTTGGGGCTGGTAAAATATTTCTGAGAATTTGAAGTAATTAAAATATAATGAAATAAGTATAAAAAAATCCACTTTTCCCAAAGCATTTATTTTTGGGATGACTGCTATGGAAGTTCTTATATGTATATTTTAAATCTTCCAAGTTTATGGTGAATATCATTCATTCAATGTTTAATACAAAACATTTCATGATATTTTTACTTTAGAACAAACTGTCAGGATTGTGTGGAAACTTTGACAAATGTACTTCAAATGATATGACCACATCTAATAACCTGGAAGTACGGAATGCTCAGGTATTTGGAGATAGCTGGGCATTAGGACAGGTAAGTTGCATATATGTATTTTATTCTTATTCTTATTTTTATTATCTTTAATATATTTGGTACAGGGTCTCACTACACAGATCCGACTCATAGTGATCATCCTGTTTTAACCTCCCCAGTGCTGGGATTACAGGCGTGGACCACCACGCCCATGCCTAGGGCAGGGCCACTGTGGCCTGTGGTACCAGGGATCAAACTCTGGTCTTTGCATTTGCCTAATTAGTTGCTTAGACCACTGAGCTATCTCCATGGCCACTGTACTTCAGAACTAAACAAAAACATGTAGTTTGTTTAAAAAAAATTTTTTTTACTTGAATTTTTATTTGAAGAAAATTTATTCAGGCAGGTATCTTTACTTCGTGTTTTCATAGTGATTCATGGGTGATCCGCTTTCACATTGACCTTCTCATACAATTCTTGTGACAACCTTAGGATGCAATAGGTGCCTCCAAATTAGAGATGCAGAAATTGGGTCTCAGTGAAGCCAAGTGAGCTGTCTAATGCAAACTCCAGGGATAGACAGTAGCAGAGGCAACCTTCACACCCACATCTCTCTCATGCCTTCTCATGCATAGCAAAGTGCCTCGGCAACGTATCTGCCTTTCTAAGGATCAGGTAATTTTTGCCACCTCAAATGGCGAATGCACGAAGTCAGAATTTCTTAATGTGTGTCTTGTAGAACATCACTGGTATTAGTAGTGCTTCAGAAAAATAAATGCTGTGTGTGGAGTGTGAGTGTAACCAGCTATGCGTGGGAGCAGTTGAACAAGTTTTTAGACAGCTTGCTTTTTTGAAGGATTTCATGAGACATAAAATTATAAAGGGGGATATGGGTGAAGAATTTTCTGAAATTATTGCACATAGCCTATTTTTTATTTATAGAGTCTCAGTATTTGTGTTCTATGGAAGACATTTTGAAAATTCTGTACTAAGAAAACAGATTAAAATTGGAAATTGATCCTAGTCTTGTCTGGTAGGTTTTTTTTTTTTTTTTT
>NDGN011195038.1:0-13788 GCA_002564285.1 Tympanoctomys barrerae | reverse complement strand
CTGACAAAAGATCTACAAGGTGCTGTACATGGTTTCAGGGTAAATCCTGAGAGGATTTGACTGCGCTTGTCAGATTTAAAAGTTACATTTTTGGCAATGAATTTCAAAATAAATCTCAAATTAAAAGAAGTGGTACTACATTTGTTCCAAAGGTCAAGTCTATGTGTTTCATTTTGCTTTGTGAAGGCCAGGACGGGCTAAAGAATTAAATATAAATGCATATTGAATAACAGGTTGACAAGTCAAAAGCAGCCTATTGAGGGAATTCATTTTCATAATTTCTTTTCTCTTAAGTTTTATTAGTAGCTTAGTATTGGGCAAATGCCATATTCATCCACAGTCACAGATTCCTGAAATTAAGGTTATACTTATGATTTTCCTATATAAGACAAAAGTGTTTCTCAGAGGAAGCAACAACAGAAAACTGTGATATAAACAGAAGAGAAGTTCACATACAATCTGAAAAAGAAAGATCCTCCATGTGGGCGACATTCCTATGTCATATCTACAAGTTGAAATACACATCATGGCTAAAAAGTTGTTTAAATATGAAAGAATAAATGTATATTTGGTGCATCCTGCACAAAAACAAAGAACAAATCCACCCCAAAGGCCTCAACCGAGGAAATCATTATGTGAAAGTCAGAAAGAAGAATCAGAACAGCAAAGGGATTTTAAAAGTAATTTTGTATTTTACACAGTAATTCCTTATTTTAAGAAATTACAGGGCAAATTTTCATGCTGTGTTATAAAAACATAAGTAGGGAGGACAAGTTTGCACTTTGTACTTGGAAATTTTGCCACATTTCTTTGTTTGAGAGGGCCAGAAATTTTATACTTGATTCAAATTCTCCTTGAACAACGTGAACTATGAAAATTATTTGCAGAAGAAACGTGAATCTATAGGAACACGAGAAAAAAAACAATATTATCAGATATTAAGCCTTCCCAAATTATTAAAATGTTGAATTTTTAAAGCCTGGTGAATTAAAAACCATTTTCCTATTGACCTGAAATTCAAAAGGTTGATATTCACTGACAGTTATTTCACTGTCAGGGCTGAGTGGTAACAAGAAGAGGAATAAAGGCAGGTTGTTCTGAATTTAAACATCAACAACAGAAAGACAAACACTGTCCCAGGAGACACTGCCCAGTCACACTCTCCCTTTGCGTGGTCACACTTGCCTCTTTCGAATGTCCCAGCATGAGACTTGGGTCAAAATCATGTTGGGGCTTTAGGCACTCACCGTGGGAAGACCCGAGCGCTTCCTCCGTGAGCAGCCTGTGCCTTATCGCCCGTTCTTGCTCTGGACTGACTGGGAAATGGGTGTTGATAAGAGTACCCAGCGCACATGGCTGCGTAGGTGCCGGCTAGGTCACGGAGGAGCCCAGCGTTGCAAGTCCAGAGAAGGAGCCCTACATCCATCCTTTTCAGCAAAAATTATTTTTAAGTAAGTTTTAAATAACTGCCTTTTAAATCCAACTCATCCCCTTGACTAGTTTCCATTTTTACCTTTAATCTCTCATTGTTTGATCAATCTTGCAGGCCTGAATCTGTTAACCTGAGCAAAAGATGTGGGGCTAACAAGACATAATGCAACAATCATGGTCACCTTTCCATTCTTTTTTTGAAATTCTGTACCATTTTTATTGTTTTATGTTGCTTTTTCGTCTTTGTCATTTGTTTTTTTACTTTTTTGCTCTCTAAAATAAAAAAATGAGGGGGTGTGCAAGAAAATTTAAAAAATATATATATGGGGGTCATTTACTCAGACTTTTCCTAAAGTTATAAAGTAATAAACACAAACACACAAAGATACGAAAGAACTGTCAACATATTACGCATTTTTTTCTTTTGCTATTTTTGATATAGGATCTCCCTGTGCAGCCCAGGGTGGTTTTAAACTTGTGATGATCCTCCTGCCTGCTGGAATTATAGGTGTACACCACCACGCCCAGCTCATTAAGCCAGAGGTCAAACTCAGGACCTCGCGCTTGCCAGGCAGGCACTTACGCTGCTGAGCTGTCTCCCCGGCCCTCATTACACATTTTTGACCCTCAGAATTATAACACAAATATTTTTCACATTATTATGCATAACTCCACATCATGCATTCCAATGTTGTATAGAGCCAATAGGAAAGACTTGGAACGATTTTTTTCTGACCACTTTCTCCTTCTGACATTTATGTTAGTGGTGAGCATAAATGTATGCATTTGAGCGCAAGCTATAAGATTCCTTAAAATGATATTTCTAGGTTGTAGGAAATATGCATGTAAAATTTTAATAATTCTTACCAAAGGAACCTCCAAAGACCTTACAAATTCACTTTAATAGTGCAGGAGATGGCAAGGTCATTTTCTGACCAGAGATGAGCCTGCATAGTTGAGCACAGAAGGTTTCAATTTTTTTCTTATGTTCTCCTAATGTGATGGCCTGTTTCAATTTTAATCCCTTTAATTAATGCTTACATTGAGCAGAGTTTTTTCTGTTTCTCAGTTGTTCTGATGTTTCATCCCTGAATTTCTTACTTATATGCTTGTCATTTTCTATTAAGTGGTTACTATTTTTCATATTGTTGTGGAGGAATTCTTTAAATATGAGATATATTCTATAGATGCCACAAGTATTTTCACATTAGTTGTTTGATTTTAACTTAATATTTGCTATCTTTTGCAGAATTTAAAATTTTAATATGATCAAATCTTCCTATGGTACTTTTGTAAAGCCCCTGATCTGACCTTAATATGCCATTTTTACTAAAGAAATTTTTGAACGTTTATAAAGTCTTTTCAAATATTCTACATCCTTTATGTTTAGATATTTATCTTTAGCTTGCCTTTGTAAATAGTACAAGGGAAGAACTGAACTTTATGTTCTGTTCTTGAATGTCTACTTATATAAACAACTTATAGATTCAAATAACATATTTAATAAAATAATAAGTTTGCTCATAGACTGATGAGTTTGGGCCACTTTCTGGTTAGGTCCCCTTGATCTGCTCATTTTGCTTCCAGTTTCATTGTGTTCTATTGCAAAAGGGTCTCTTTCATTATCACTCTCTGTAGCACATTATCATTATTAATTGCATTTTCCCACTTGGACTTTAATATCAATCTCTTTTAGAATTGAATTATACTTTATATTCATTTAGCAAAGACGTTGTCACATTAGTTTTTTCCATCTTGCAAACTTTCTTCTGAGCTTCATTTGATGCAGGATAAAAATGTTTTTTTCTAAAAAAAACAACAACAACAACAAAAAAAAACCCATATGGTTCACGAAAAGCAACTATTGAAAAATCGGCTACATTTTTTTTTTAAAGCCAGCACTCTAACAACAGGATATAATTAAACAGTAGTCCCTCGCTATTTTTCAGTTCAACTTTCTAGGACTCACTATTTCACGGGTTTTCAAAAAATATGAATCTAAATTATTTATTGTGAATTTTTTGCTATATCGTGGGATTTTGCAGTACTGTACAGTATATGTATGTTGTTAAAACTACATAGGTTTATGAGTTTAGAAAATGGTTAAGAACATTAGAAGTGTTTCTAAAAGTGTAGGAAAAGTTTATAAGAACATGGGGTTTATAAAGTCTTCTAATATATATAAGTACTTAAATAAATATAATGTCACTACTTCGCTGATTTTCACTCATCGCGGGGGTGCCTAGAATGTAACCCCCGTGGTAAGCGAGGGACCACTGTAAAGAAACTGGCACTAACTGCGTGAATCACATCTACCATTTAAAGAGTTTATCTTTCCTTTCTGCTATCGCTTTGCCCCCTCACCATAGGTGCAAGCGCAGAACTACGTATGGCTTATGTAAGGATTTGATCACAGACAATGGAGAGAAGTGAAGATTCATCCATTAAATCAGGCTTGGTTCAACCGGGGGCGCTGCCCAGCGCCTGGTCTCCCCTCTCTGCCAAGCCACGGGGATAACCTGGTGCAATGAGCTCAGTAAGCGAGCAACGATGCGAAAAGGAGAGCATTTCTCCACCTTTCCTTATGACCTCTTTAACCCTGTTGCTGAGACTATCAACCAGAGAGACAATTAGTGCCAGTTACCTCCCTGTCTGGTGACATGGACAGCTATTTGCTAGGAAAGAGATGGATTCATTCCATCCAGGTCGCTGAACAACCACTGGATCATGAAGGCTTTCAGACACTGCCAAAGTGAACTCCATTTGAACCCCCAGGCCTGGTGCTGTGAGTCCATCCGTCACTGCCACGCCAGCTGGTCACCCGTACAGCGCTGCACTAAACGCGATAGCCTCCAACGTGATTCATAAATTTTCTTCTAAACTCAAGTCTACGTCTTGGATATGGAAAAAAAATTACATGGGAAGAAGGTACAGATGTTTTTTGGTTCCTGCCTTTTCATTCTAATTTACCTGATTAAACGTGTCATTATTTATTGTATGCAGTTATGAGGCTCGAATCAGAGATGGGCCTTATTTCTCTTCTGTCTTGGTTTCTCTTAGCACTTACACTTCTTGCTTCACATAAACAGAACACACACACAAAAAGTTTCAGAGTTAAAAAGCATATCATGAGTATCTTAAAAAGACAGAGGCTTGGAATAGCCAGAGGTCCAAGTTACAAAAGCTTTTACAAGTGCTCTTTTTTCTCTTCATCAGACCTAAATAAAAGTTCAGTGACGTGGTTAATTGTCCATCTAGAATAGATAGTAAAAGATACTGGTTATATAAAATAATAGATATTTAAAAATTCTCAGACACTACACAGGGCTGGCAGGGCCAGAAGTTTGGAGGCTGGTGCTGCCTTCTAAATAAGAGATAAGGACTGACTGGGATAAATTTTCTGAGCCATACTTGAGGACTATCTACCAATGTTTCATTTTCCTGAGCAATGGGTTTTACTGCCAACCAAAACAAATGAAAATAAAGCAATGCTCTAGGTAAAAGAAAGGAAGAAATCTTCTGATTTTTTTTTTCTCTTTTGGAGTATAAGTCCCAAAGTTGAGAATACAATTTATCATATATCTTCATCATTGCTTCTTCAGATTATTTTTTTAATCAGAATTATTTTCTAGTGACATTAAAAGATGCCACTTTAACTGGTGCTAAATGAAGTCAATTTAGTATTTTTCTGGTATCTTCTATGCAAGTTCCAGTAGGAAAGGCCAGTGACTCTGTCAGATGTCAGTGTGATCAGTCATGCTACTCACGGGAGTGCACAAGGAGCTCTTGATTTTGAAGTCTTTCTTCAACATGCAGATTCAGAGTGTTAGAGTTCATGACAGAGAAGGGAAGGTGGCCCTCAGGCTGCACCAGCCAGGAGTGTCAGGAAGAAATTCAGTGTGCAGCCAGGCCTGAGTCACCAGAAATCTCAAAAGAGATGTGCCTCTCCATTATGATTGTAGTCTTATAACAAATCACCCATTTATATGTTTATTATTTCTTAGTTCATATCAAAGGACTCCTCTGAGATAACTGATACAATATTCATCTTGCAAGAGAAAGAATATAATCAGTGCAGAGCAAGAAAGCCCTTGTTTGAAGTTAGAGTCACGGAATCCAACAAGCCAGGCTGTATTTTTATAAAATTAAGTTCAGACAAATGACTGGAAGTTACCCTGTGTGGGATGAGTATTTGTAAGGACTATATAAATAAGCAAGATGGTGTATAAAGCTGAGGTTTTCAAGGCTTTAAAATACTGCTCTGTGTTGGAGCCATGAAAAGCATGAGGGAGTTAAGTGAAAGCAAGCTTGCCGTTGCGTATCAGGAACACATTACACGCGGAGTGAAAAATCGTCTTCAGTAACCATTGCTCAGTACAGTGAAGCAGCACCTACTGAAAAGAGCAGAGGATTTATATTATAAATAAAATACAAAGCCTCGAATAGCTGTGATAGCAGGAGAATAATTTTTACCTACTTAACGGGGAGAATATTCAGGATGTTTATTGTCTTTACTCTTGCTTTTTCTTTGCTGAATGTATTGAGCATGTGTTCCTGTCTCAGGAGAGGGGGAGAGATGACCCTCCTCTTACTGCTTTCCTGTTTTAGTTTTCATCTTCCATAATGTAAGAATAAATGCATACAATGGGAATGGACTTGAATGTGATGCACAATTAAAAAGAACAATTTGGAACTACATGGCAGGAGAGCGAATGCATGTTAGTAGGTAGAGGTGACTGTCACTGGTCACCTCCTATACCATAGACACTCCATTAAGTGCCTTATATACACAGCCTCAATTTTTAAAAAGGAGGGGCAGAGAGAAGTTTTAAAAGTACAACTAAGACCAGCCAAGTAGCTCAGCAGATTAAAGCACCTGCAAGCAGGCACAGGGGCCCAGGGGTTCGATCCCCAGGCCTGCTGTACCAGCCCCGACCCTGGAGTTCACTGAGATGGCAATTGAAACTAAGCATGGTGGCATGTGCCAATAATCCCAGCTCTTGGGAGGCTGTAAACAGGAGAATCACTGTGACTCCAATCTAGTAGTGAAACCCTGAACACCCTGTAGACCCTTTCCTAAAATACAGAAAAAATAAATAAATAAAAACAAAAATACAGCTAAAGCCAGATGATGGAAATAGCCCTCAAGCAATAATTTAGGTACAAAAATAACATCTCAAAGGGCAGGACAAATCACAAAACATATAGAAAACAAGTTCTTGTTTCAGGCAAGAATAAGCTGCAGAGGGATGAATATGACAGATGATTATGAACAGTCTACCACGGGCAGGGCAAGGCGCTGCATGCAGTGCCGCCTTACCAAGAAGGCAAATAAAGCAAGTAGGGAGGCAACGTTGGCACCATCAGAACACACATGAAGAATGGCGTGGGGACACTTTGTTCTTTACAAGCCCTAATGGCGATGACATCCAGCAGTGTAGTACTCAGAAGCACACTACCATTTTATTTCTCAACCAGATCATAAGTTCTACGAAGGCTGGAATGTGTCGTACAGCCCGTTCTCCCCAGCACAATCTTAGATACACTCAATAAAGACTAGTGTATTAAATACTGATATAAGAAACTTCAGGTTCTGGTATACCTGAAAATCAGGGCTTGAGCCGTGGAAAACTTCAAAGGATAACCAGATGGAATTTTTAGCCCCCTCAGCCACCAGGGTCTTCAGCTGTAGTGGTGATGCTAGTCTCTTCCCAGGCCAACCGCATCTAAGGGCAGCTACAGCGTGGAAAGGAGAGCAAGACATTGTTTTCTTGTGTTTTTCCAGCACTTATCACCAACGGGAGAATATTGTTCTAGGGTCGATGGATATTACTCAGTAGACACCCAGGATTTTGGGTCATAACTGTTTGGTACTTATTCAGCAATGTCTTCAGTGCAGAGAAGGGGGAATTTGGACAGCCAGCTGAGCATCACCACTGTGCTCTAGGGGGATACTGCTGGTGTTACGTGGCTGCGTTGCTGCTGATCCGATCAGCGAAGGCTCCCGTTGCTCAGCAATGCTGTGTTACACTGTGCAAGCCAAAGGGAGAGGAGCATGTCCAAAACCTACAACGAGGGGTGTTCTTGCAGAGCCAGCGCTCACTGAGTGCTCACAATGTGCCTTGGAATCTTCCAAATTCTGTACCTAAGTGGAGTCATGGACTCCTCACACCAACCTCAAATGAATGCTGCAATTCTCTCTTTTTTCAGGTAAAGAAACGGAGGCAGCGACATGAAGAACCTTTACTGCAAACAGCCCAGCTTGTTGGGCAGACAACACACACTGTGAGATCCAGGCTGTGGAGTCACAGGGGCCACAGTCAAAGCTGCCCCACCATGTGTTCATCTCCAGAAGCCCCTGGCAGCGTGGCCCTTTCGCTGCAAGTTTGCCCGCTTGCTTGCTGGGATCAGTGGCCCAGCAGTGCCCCCGCCATGCTCTTCATGCCTGTTACATAGCGCCGGCAGTGCTGGGCATTCCATCACTTCTGTCCATTTTCTGTTGCTCGTAGGTCAATTCCACAGACTGGCTAAGTTTTAAAGCAAAGAAGTCTATTTGGACTCATTGTTCTGGAGGTCTATTGGTCTGACGTCAAGAGCCCATATTTGGTAACAATCTTCTTGTTCACAATCTCAAAGTAATGCAGACTATCACATGGCAAGAGATTGTGCTGCTTTTCTCTTCTTACAAAGATGCCCATATTCAGCCACCGTGGTTCCACCGATGGCCTTCTCTAATCCCATTCATTGCCTAAGGGACCCGCGTCTAAACACTGCAGCATACGTAAGCTTGTACCCTCTTAATACCTCACTCCAAGTGCTAAGCTACAATATGAGTTTGGAAAGGGCAAAATGTATTCAGATCTCAGCACCTGTGCTCCACCCTCCTATCCTAAATTCTCATTTCTCACTCTACCCGTAACACGTGTCCTCTTACACTTGTCGCATTTCCACCAACTGCTTGTTACTACATTCAGTGTTTTCACTCTTTCCCAGAAGCATTTTCAAGGCAAGTACAAAAAAGAGAGACTCGATCAATAAAGCACTGGACAGATGCTTAAAACGCAAGAAAATCTGATAAAATTAGTAAGAGTGATACTCACAAATTCTTACTACCTTTCTGAGGGTAAGACTGCTATCCGCCACTCCAATGGCCAACAGAGAAAGAAGGTCAATGTTACACAGCAGAGTGAAAATAAAGTTAGTAAGGAGGCTTTTTTAACACCAGAAACATCATAAAGGCAACTTTGTATGACTGTTGAAAGATAGGCCTTCGTGTTCTTCAGGTTTATAAGAACATGTCCCTGGTATAATGACTATCACCCCCCAAAGTCACTTTGAAAAACTCTAAGACTGCTTTCCAGACTCATTCATAAAGAGCGTAAAAATTTACTGTCTGCTACAGTCAGTGTCAACGACCGCCGAAGGATGATGAAATCATTCTCATCATCTCCCCAGCCAGTGATGTGGTGTGGACCGCAGGTGGGGAGCGGTACTCCGCCTGGCCAAGGCAGGCTGAGAGCTTGGGAATGGCCACCTCTCTCTGGCCAGCATCCTCTGACTTCGATGTTCGCCTTCCTGCTCCTGGCTGATCCACTATTACATATAAACCCAGCTGTGTAGCATTATTTATTTCTACATTTCTCACCCGAAATGCTGGTCTTTGCCTCGTTATTATCAATTCCACAGTGAATGTAGATGGCTCCATAAAATACAAAGGCAGCAGGGGAGAAAGTTGGAGTTGCTGTAGGGTTTGATGTTGTTTCATTACTAGGTAGGAATCTAGACTTAGGACTGTCTGCCAGGTATGTTTTTATTATTTCACCTGCAAGGAAATAAGAGGC
Organism: Tympanoctomys barrerae; assembly: GCA_002564285.1. Lineage (NCBI taxonomy): Eukaryota > Metazoa > Chordata > Mammalia > Rodentia > Octodontidae > Tympanoctomys > Tympanoctomys barrerae. Next base: position 4,516 of record NDGN011195038.1, on the reverse strand, counting down.
TGTAAGAGAGGTTATCTATAAATGACCAGATCCCAAATAGACTTCATATATTCTCTTCTGTTTCAATGCAATGAAGTAGAGTGATCCTATAATTATTTATTGTTAAAGCTGAAACATGTTTGACAGTAAAATAAGGTACTATGAATAATAAAATCACTACAGCAGGCATATTCTGGAACTATCCCAGACAAACTAAGAGGGACGATTGCCCTGTAACTATGCTGTCCTCCTATGGAAAGCTTCTCCACTTGGACCTCAAGTTGATACAGCTTACCACTGGCACTCTCTCCAAAAGAAGTTACCACCGAGCCGTTTCATTTGACTTCCACTCCTGCTGCAACTGAAGTTTCTCCTTTCATCCTGACTGTAGGCTTTCTGTCTTCTCTTGTCATTGCCACTCAGAAGTACAGTAGTCTGGGTACGTGTATATTAACTGAAATCAGATCATTTATTATGTTCTAAGCCATCTCACACAGCATTGCCTGTCATTCTTGAGTTCTCTACTCAGAAAACTAAATGTTGCTTAACTGTACATTTTATCTTGAAACCAAGTTTGACATATCATCAAAAAGAGTGACCAACCATTTAATCAGCTACTGCTAGCACTATGAGTGAAACTTTACAGAGCATCGGGTTTGGGGTATTTTTATTCTCTAGGAAAGTGAAAACAAAAGTTGGACAAGTGTTTTATAGAATTGCAAGAACCTGGGTGATGTTTCTTTCAACACCCTCTCCTCAGTATCCATAGTATTGAGAGAGTGAATAGCTCAAGAAGTTAATGAGTGTTCATTCTGATCAGAATTCTCACAGTATCTAGCTGCCACAGTAATCTGATAAATTCACACCCACGGATTACCAAGGTATACTTTACCAAAAAGTTTTTTAATTTTAACATGAAGTTTGTAAAATGAAAATGCCTTTGAGATGCAAAGGAACACATCTCCAGAGGAATAATTTTATATATTTGACCCATACTGATATTCTTGAGCAATTATTACTCGGTGAAGCATAGGACACTTCATTTGGTATGACCCACCTCAAATGCAAATCATCCACATCACTGATAATCAACTATTCCACACAAACAAATTTTCCAAATTACTGAAGCATACCTATGTACATGCCAAACTTTGTCATCAACTTATTTATCAACTTCCTAAATAAATCATTACATGTTGAACATTCTAATCTGAAAATCCAAAGTCTAAAATGCTTCATAATTCAAAACATTTTGAGCACCAACATGATGACATGTGGAAAATCCTACTCCATGACTTCATGTGATGAGTCACAATCAAACTGCAGGTGCGCTGAAAGTGGTGCATAAAAGTACCTTCAAGCTATGAGTATAAAGTGTATATAAAACATAGAAGAATTTTGTGTTTAGACTTGGGTCCCAATCCCAAGACATTTTTGTGTATAAGCAAAATAATTTTTTAAAAAAAATTTCAAAATATGAAGCACTTCTAATACCAAGTATTTTAGATGAAGGATATTAGGGATTGTGCTACTTTCTAAGGGAAAACCACATAACTTTTCTTGAACTTCAGTCATCCTTGTGAGGAATCATCATGCCGTGATACCCTCAGTGTCCACTTTTCTTTGATGGTTGTTGTTCTTTCTTCACTCAAGGTCAGTTGTCACGTCTGCTGTCAGTAGACTTCCCTCTAACTGCATGTCACCTTCTTGTCCTTCTCATTTATTGCTGTAAAACTGCTAAATGGTCAAAAACTAGATGTCAAATATGATTAAGGGTAGTTTGTTAAGAAACAGTTGCTCAGATACCAAGTCCTTGTTTTCCTTGTTTTATATTTGAGACTGAATTATCAAGAATTCAAAACAAAACTTTAAGTGAAATGGAACTTAAATCCTTTACTAAATCTTCTCCCTAATCTTCCTTGTGAAAAGATGTGGTTTTATTCTTTTCTTATTCATTAACTGTTTTCTATCATTTGCTTATTAATTAACTAGATCCAAAATATAGTTGACCCTCTTTTCTTACATTATGTTTCAATGATTTCCCAAGAAAGTAAAAAAAAAAAACCAAACCAATGAAATTTATTTCTCAACATCTGGCTTATTCTGAGACTGACAGATAACAATCACATGTGCCTCTGCTGAGCTTCAGACTGCACGAAAGGTAAGTGGGAAATAGAGAGATACAATCACCAGCTCTCTACTCCAACCCTATTTTCCAAATTCTAGGACTGTTGTGCTTGAGGCAAAGTCATGCTAAATTCCCTCATGTCCTAACAGGAGGCCTTCCTAAACTACCTTTGTTTGTAAGTTATCCTGAAAATAGCATCATAGAAGGTCCAGCACACTGATCATAACAGAATAGATGGACACCCCATGGCTGAACTTCACAGATTGCAGGATCCCATCAACATGAATTTGCCTGGCACCGTAATCTTGCCCACCTTCCATACACCAGGATGTCATTAGCAAAGCAAAGCAATGCACATAAGTAATTACTTGCTTAATTCAAACAAAAATAAATGTCTCTTGTTTTGGTTACATCATTGGGGAAATCCAGGCAGGAGCGTTTCTACTGCCTGGATTAGCTAAGTAATTGCCACAAGCCTCAACTTCAATCCAAAACCTGTCAAAGAGCATCCTCTCTTCAAATTTATAAACAATGGTGTCTCTAAGCAAATTGCTGAGGTAACATTTAAATCCAGCTGTCGATCCCTCCAAGGTAAAATTAATAGCATTTTATTCTACAGCTAGCTACGCAGAGAAAAGAAATGACTGAGAGAAATACTAAAATCCTGAGCACAAATTTGCCATAGAATTAATATCATAATTTGTCACTGATAATGAAAGCACATAAACCAGGTCCTGACAGCATGTTATTTCTGTAGCCCATCATTCTTTACAAAATCCAAACGAGATTTTCCCTTGCAACTGTGGAAATTATTTTTCCCTAAATTTACAAAGCAAAATAATATTAATATTGTGGTTAGTAGCCATCTGCTTCATGAGAATTCTGTGCGATCATTACTCTAAACTGATGGCACCATGACAAGCTGCCACCTCCCAGGAGACCAGCCTCTAAAATTCATCAGCATCATTGAATCAGTTTCAAATCCAAGAGCGGAAAACCATAAGATGGGTGACCTGTATCACAAAACTTTGCGTTTAGGCATTGAGGCCCAAAATTATCCTTCCAAGTCTATATTCAAAGTCATGCAGCAAACACAGAGTCAAATGGAATCACCAGGCAGCAAGGAATAAACATGACATGTGAAGGTAGCATGCCAGGTCCAGCAGAGCAAATAGCAACCTGTGTTCCACTCAACAATGGTTTTCACTTCAAAGTCAGAAGAGGACCATACTGTGAGGAGTTAAGCTTATCTCAAAATCATAGACACACACACACACACACACACACACACACACACACACACCACAGAGGCAGCAAAATGCAGAGGGACCCAAAGGAGGTGTAAACTAAGTAATATTTTTTCACACTGTTCCTACCATAAAAACTTGCACCAGAATTTTCTGAATTTAAATGTTTCATCCAATACACTATGTACTCTCTTGCCATTTTTAATAGCTTGTTCTAATGATTTCTATTTAGAAATGCAAAAAGGTGCTGTACTTTTAATGTTTAATCAATCTTCAAGAACTCTATGTGTTTGTAACCATGGGCCATTTGAATGCTGGGAAAATAAGAAATGTGCCCAAAAATGATTTAGCAAGACACAGCAGAACTGCTTTTCACCAGTGTATTGTGACCACATAATCATCATCTTTCCTTCTTCCTTTCCATCCTTCCTTCTTTCCTTCCTTCTTTTCTTTTTGTCAGTAGCCTAAGAGCTCCAAGAAGTGGGTGGGAAAAGAGCCAAAGATAGAAAGAAATGAATGAATCAAACTTCAATGTTATTGTGAAATGTATTAGTGTAATACTTCAGCGTATAGTTCAAGTTCCACTGATCATTGGCTTCATATAGAACTTTATCAGAAACCTTGAGAGCAGGAACAGAGAAGGGCATGGAACACAGGCCTAACTACACAGGGAAGAAGCCACACTCTGAGACTTTACTGGTGTGTAGTGCAAAATGATAGTTTAATAAAGCCTAGATAGAGGTTGTATACATTTGTAAATAAATATACAAATAAAAATAGCAAATGAAGCACCCTATAATTTGTATGCTCTTATCTAAAACCTTCATGGACAAACTATCATAGAAGTTAAACCCTTAAAAGAAGAATCATCAGTATAATCTTGAATTGTCATATTACCTTGTCAAGTCTTCCTGCTTTAGTTAATTGGAATGGTTCTCAACCTGATTATCTATATATGCAGACACCCATGAACTAAGCATCTGCCCTGAAGATGACAATTTGTAATAGTAGGTTCATGATTGGAGTGCCTGTCATTCTGGTTTTCTGAATAAGGGCTGCTTGTCATGGCATGCCAGTTGCTGCCATGCTGTCTCTCAGATAGATGACTGTTCAAAAAGAAGGGGGTGGTGAACGAAGGCAGGAGACAGGAAAAGGAATGTTG
>NDGN011194985.1:0-10064 GCA_002564285.1 Tympanoctomys barrerae | reverse complement strand
CCAACCATTAATTCACAGAACTTTTTATGGCAAAAGGAACTTTGTAGATGTGACTAAATTCAAGATCTGGGGATGGGTAAATCATGCTGTATTATCTGTTGAGACAGGTATGGTTGCAGTGAGCTTTGATAAAGCACATAGGGGGAGTCAGGCTTGGATTAGGAGGGAATAGGATGACAGATGCAGGGGTTGGAGTGTCACAGCTTTAAGAGATGGGAAGGGGCCATAAGCCAAGGACAGCAGGTAGCTTCTTCTCATAGAGTCAGCCTGTGGACAACTTTGATCTTAGCCTAGTGAAACTGACTTCAAACTCTGACTTCTGGAACTGTCACAGAATGAATTTATTTAGTATTCAGTTACTAGGCTTGCTATAATTAGCAGCACTAGAGAACCAATGCACCCATTTCCAATCTGTGGTAGAATTCTACACAGAATCTGTGGTTGGCTCCCCTTTGATATGTCTAGAAAGGAATCACTTTTCCCCATCTCTCCCACTACCACCTGGCTTTCGCCTACATCATCTCGGTTCCAGATGATTCTAGTACTCTTCTAACCATTCCTATTCATTGTTTTTGTTTCTTGTTTCTTGCCTCCCTAGCCAGCCAATGCTACATGCAGCTTCAAGAAAATCAAAAAAACTTCCCCTTTGCCCAGGCTGGTAGCCTCCCCTGCCAAGTTGGTGGCATTGTAAGTAGAGGGCACACTTGATGTACTTACATGGAATACACCCGATGGAGCAGACTGACTATGGTGCTTTCTGATAGCGATCTGCCTGACCCTGTAAGAGAAGCACAAATCAAGTCATCCCACTTCTGCACCCCTCACCTTCACCTGTCTCCCCCTTTGGCCCAGTCTTTACAAGAGGACAATGAGTCCTGCATCCCTTGGTCCTAGTTTCCTCTCATAGTTCACCTCCTGTCACTCTCCCCATGTCACTCTTCCAAAAGAAACAGTCTTTTTGCTCCCCCTCAGCACATTTCCCCCTATTTTTTTTCTCTGTCACCTTTGGCTGTAAAGATTTCTCCAAAATACCAAAATGAATCTCTCACACCCTTTTAAAGTAATTCATCAAATGTCCCTTCCTAATGATACTTGCACAGACTATTTTACTAAAATTTGCAAACCACACCTCTACTGCATATTTCCTAAATCCTTTATCATGCCTTATTTCTCTCTATAACCTTATATTTCTCTATAACCTTGTATTATTATAACATTTTCTATATAAATTGATTCGTATATTGGTTGTAAGCTCTGTGAAGGAAGGGATTTTTGTTCGATCTATCTACTCCTGCAGGTCCAAATAACATATGGTACATAGTAGGTGCATAATATTTGAATAAATGAGTACTTTCCATCTCAACTTGGACTCTCCAGAAACACAGCTTAAATAAACAATCCAGGGGCAATTAACTCATTTGCAAAGCAATGCAAGCAAACACTGCTGAGGAGGTAAAGAGAGGCAGGGCAGGAAAGGCAAGGGCTGAAGATCATTTTAAAATCTTACTGTATTGAAGGTCATGAATAAGTTTACACCCACTAGGGATGCCAGGGATCCAGTGGAGAAGACAAGTTTCAGAGTTGTCCCTGCCACCCCAACTTGAGGCTAGAGAGCTGGGGTCTTTAGCCAGGAGGTCTTAGGAGGGCATGTCTTCTCTGGTCCTCTGTTCCTGGTATTTTCAGAGAGTGGGACATGCTCCATCCTCTAAGCTGTTAGCCAAAGAGGTCACTGCCAGAAACTGAAGTCCAGCCTGCTAACCAAGCACCACTAAAGGCTGATGGTGGAAGAGTGGCAGTGCATATGCAAAGTTTCCTTCTATGACTTGAATCTTCTGTGGTTTGAGCTCCCCACAGGCCTGGGAGTAAAGGCTTGATCCCCAGCCATTAGCACTAGGGGGAAGCAGTAGAACCTTGAGGAGTAGGGTCTGGTGGGAAAAAGTTAGGTCACTTGGATGTGCCCCTATATGGAAGCTAGGACCCTGGACTTTTCCTCATTCTGTCTTTCCATTCTGTTTGCAATGAGCTCCTCTTCTTTGCCCTTGTGCCACAATCTCTTGTGTCACCTCAGACCCAAAGCAACATAGGCAAGAGAATAGATTGAAGCCTCTGAAACTATGATCTAAAGTAAATCCTTCTTTAATTTGATTTTACTCAAGTATTTTGTCATAACAATGGGAAGTTGCCTGATATACTTTCCCATCAGAAGAGAGAAGAAATGGAAGTGCTACATGGAACATATGTTACAGGCAGAACAATCTGATGATCTTATGCTGTCTTCAGCTCATACTGTAGGACCCATTTGATCTTCTGAGGTGCAAAGAGGTGTTGTGGTGGCCTAGAGCTGGGGAACTGGTGGAGGAGACAAATAGTTGTCAGTGCAACTCGGAGAAAACCTTTCTTTCAGGGAACAGGATGAGAAACCTGGTCCAGAACCCAGTAGGAAAAAAAAGAGTGGTATTTACTGGAAACTCCCACATTGCTATTTTTACTGCTTATATCAAGGAACCTGCTGGAGAGTGCCCCTTCCTGCTGCCATAGGGACTGTTAACTATGTTGAATATTAGTCCTTAGAAGGGAGCCTGTATGCTAATCCAGAAGTGAAATCTCCAAAGGTCGTCAAAGCATAATGAATCCCTAAGGCAGACATGGGAATTTGGAATATAGTAAAGTAGCATCACAGAGCAGCAAGCAGTGGGCTGGGAGGATGAGTGGGTGTGTGGTCTGAGTTACTGCCTAGAATGAGAACTGCTTTCTGTGGATGCCTTAATATCTTTCTGCAGCAGCAAGTGTTGAAGGCAGTTCAAGGGACCTGGAAAGGGGAACATATGTAAGATAAATTAAAGGAAGAAAGGCCTTTTTTAATGTATTAGGTTGTTACAGGATCTTACTATGCAGCTCAGACTCATAGTGATCCTCTTGTTTTCAGCCTCCCCAAAATTACAGGTGTATGCTGCCAAGCCCAGACTCTGGCCAGCTCAGCCAGCCCTAGGGGCAGAGTTGGCGCATCATGTGGTGCCGGACTATGGTCCCTGCACTTACCTAAGCTTGCCTAAGTAGGCACTTTAGTCTGCTAAGCTATCTCATCAGCCCCAGAACTGCCTTATTGTGAAGAGGCTTTTTTTTTTCCTTCATAAATTTCAGGTCATCAGAAGTCAAGTACTTTCAGGACCTACAAAGGTAAAATTTTCCTAGTGACTATCAGCATAAAGATTCTATCTGTGAAAGTCCAGCAAAGGATTTCTGCCCATTCTACTCTAGGATGGTCATCCCCTCAGTGTTCCTTTTACCTTTCCATCAGACCCTCCATGAAGTGTCACATTGCATGCAACGAAAGCTCACAATTCCCCTCCCCTCTGCCAAATGATATTGCAATACTTTTTGACCTAATGTTATATTTTTCCTCTTATCCTGGCCTCACTTTTCTTAGGTGCCTGTCTGAAAGCCTGGGCCACTTTTGGGTGGCTGAACATGGTGATGGTTAATGTTCTGGTAACTGAACATAGAGAGAAGAAATAGAAAAGACGGAAGTGAGTAATGAAGAACAAATTGCTTGAGTCTTGCAATGAGGCTTCAGCTAGAATGGTCAGAATTAGAGATGAAGAAGCCAAAGGTTAGAACAGTAAAGTCCAAGATAGAAAGGTGTCTCAAGGCATTCCTTACTGCTCCAAAACAGTTAACACATCTTCTATCGATCAAACATCACATTGAATTCTAAGGAAATCACTGTCTGGAGGTAACTGTTCTGAAGATAACCCACCACTGTACTTTCCCAACTGTGATCAGGTCTAACCCTGAGACAGGAGTTCGGTGGCTCTTCTCACAGTATGGGCTCAATGCTATGAGCCTGTAATATGGAAAGGCTAGAGCTAAAAAATGAAATATATATATATTCTCTTTAGAATAAAAGGAAATGACTACAAGCCTGGTAATAAATGTGTCAGCTTACTAGAAAGCCAGGTTTAAAGCATAAAGAAACTCATGTAAGAGCTTAAATCAAAAACAGGTGCTAAGACTGTTTTATGGGGCCATAGAAAGTCAGAACTTGAAGATACCAAGGGAGTTACTGTTTAACTCATCCAATTCCCACAGTGATGTCTGGGAAGCCCCTGTCAAGAGAACTGAAGAGACCTGTTAATACCGCACACAGAGTAAGATTTATCTCCTAATTCAAAATTAATTTGGGAAGCTTTTGAATATCTCTGGCTAAGATTAGTAAAAGAAATGTCTACATTTCATAAGACCTATTATCAGTTTGAATTGTGAATAATACCTCTTGGACTATTTTCCATATTACCACATCCTCTAAAAATTTATATTTGAATCCTGTTTTTGTCACTGTTGATATATACACCTTTCTAGGATATGACATGACTCAAAGTGTTGGATGTTGTTTTTGACTGTCTTTGTTTAACTCTTTCTGTCCCTCCCTACAGCCAAAGCACAAGCATGCACTCTCAACTTCTAAGTGTGCCTTGAGAACCAGTGGCCTTTTATCTGTTCTTTTGTGTCCCTTACTTCCCATATGTATTACTTATAATCATTGAGAAAATTATTTAGTCATTCTCTGGTTAAAAAATCTCAAATACTTTCATATTGAGAAAAAAACAACTCTAATTTCTCCAACTACCCATCTCCATCCTCTACTTCTGCCTTCCCTGTGCATTAATAAACACTTAGCATTACTTATCAATATTTTTCACCTCTAGCACCTCCTATCTTTATTTTTGTGTAAGTAAAATACATATCCACTTTTTTTACATACATATATAGACTCACACCTCCTCCCAGAGAGAAGCTTTCCCACTTTCCTCTATCTACAGTCCATCTATTCTTCAAATCTCAGAAAAAAGAAAAAAAAAATGAAAGTCAGAGACAAACATTTCTGGTTATTTTAGTTCATGTGTAATTTCCTAGCCCTCTGAACCCCTACATACATATTGTTTCTGTCATAGCTATTTAACTGTTCTGAAATGAATATGTCTTATAAAGCAGCATCCCACAGCTCCACTGCTTACAGACTAAAACATTCTTTTGTGTTCTTTTCAACAGCTAGTATTCAGAAAAAGCCTGCCAAGGAATGATGGCGAATGCTTGAGGAACCTGTTGTAGATATGAAATCTTTAATATATATTAATATAGATTCAATTTTCTAAACAATGTCACTTTCTTGCTGCAACAAGAGGGACATCTCCCAAGAATATAGTTGCTTAAATATGGAAAGCACCATCTAGATGGTCCATTTGCCATTTGCCAAGAAAGCTCTCTATTATCTCCACACAACAAAATGGACAATAAGTTGACCTTCAAAGTCCATTCCCTGAGCTGGTGCTCATTCATTCATTCATTCATTCATTCATTCATTCATTCAGTGAATGAGTATTAATTGAGTATCTTTTATATGCCCAGCATTTCCTGGGAAAGTTAGAGATTCCACTTTCTTACTCCCTCTGCTTTCCAGGAGACAGCTACTTCTTCTTCTTGCCACTGGTTCCAAAGATGAACATTTCTACTTGTGCAACTTACAAGTGTGAAGTGGACTCTATTTCCATTCCTTGGCTCAGGCTTGGCTTTCTGATTTAGGTTCTTCATTCCATAAAGAATTAAAATCAAACTGTGTGGCTCTCATCACATTCACTTTATTTAAGTCTCACTAGCTTCTCTGCTACCATACTGTCCATGCCCGGTGGCCTGGGTTCTTGGACACAGTAATTGTCAAAGACTTCACCTGATGGATATCTACATTTCTCAGTTTCCCCTAGTGGTATTTCTTATCCTCTGGGTCTTCTCCTTTTTTCTTCCCAGGACTACTGGAAACTCTTTACTCTTAAGGATTTATGCCAAAGGACATTTGATCAAGACTCTGCTTTCTCTGTTTCCACTCTAGTAATGGGACCAATGATCCGGATGATAACAATGAATAGCATTACTTCAGCAGCTGCTGTGTATTAGATACTGTGTTAAATGTTCTACTTATGTTGTCTCATTGATGCCTCACAATAATGCCATGAAACTTCACAAGTATTATCTTGCTTTAAATGAAAGGCCACCGAATATCTGTTCATTATTGCTTAGGGAGGGTCATGATGGGAACTGATGCCAGGACTTTTACATGGAGATACAGTCCTAGCCTTTTTTAAAACTTTGAGGCAGGGTCTTCTTCAGTCACTGTTTGCCTAGGCTGAGATCATATTGCTAATCCACCTGTCTCATCCTCCTGCCTCAGCAGCCTAGAGTACTAGGATTATGGGCATAAACCATAGAATGTTAGATGTTACTGGCAGGTAATTGTCTATCGGCATCTCACAGCTCCAATCACCAACTGTCTAATTTCTTTTACTATCTACCGCTACCACCAAACAGCCTTCTGTCTCATCATTAAAAACAGATAGCATCTTTTCTCCTTGGAAAACTATTATTTCCTTATAAATTTAATAAACCTAAGTTCACACACAGTGTAGAAAATTCACTTTCACTCTAGCTACATTCTTCATTTTTTAGACTATATTTAACTTTGAAATTGAATGAACAAAATAGAATATAAAAATAAGTTTGTTAACATTAAAATTTTATTAGCACTCTGATTTATGTCCATGCTTCTGAAACTATCCAGCTCTGTATTATGAGTGTGCCACTCACATAACAATTGTACAAAAATGGACACAGTGCTCTGAACAGATAAGCACTCCAGGATACTACTCCTCACCCCTCACATTTCTCTGGGACTCATAACTGAGTCATAGTAAGAATAGCCCATGGGAAGAGGAGATATTACATAGCTAGAATTCAACTGGAAACCAAATTTGCATTTGTTTGATTTTGGCAACTCTTTCTTTGTGCCATCTACCTTTCCAGTTGTGAGCCCATTGTAGTAGGTGAGAGCCTACAGGTAACGCCCACAGAGACCGAACAGACAACTGACTGAGGACTAGCTGCTTGAGCCTGTCTCTCACTTACATTGTGTGCTAGTGGGCTAAGGACCTCAAGCATGTTCCCCCCACCCCAGGAAGGCATGCAGGAAAAGAGGTATCTGAGTCTTTAGTAGCAATACGTAGAAGTAAATGAGTAAATACCAACAATAAAGCTTGCTACATGTGGCCATTTAACTCAGTTGGTTAGAGGTTGGTGCCAAAAATAAAGCATGTTTTCACCTGCAACATCCTCTTATATAAACCATTAAGAAACTCAACATGAAGATCAGATTCCATAATCAGGATCCTGGCCCTGTCTTTCCATGTGTTGAGACAGATGTTGAAGGCACTGGAGAAATTATACTATTAGTAATAACTGACTGTGACTACTAGGGTCCTTTTTTCTCCAGGCAGTGAAAGAAAGTGCTGATTTTCCCTAATGCTGACAAGTTGCATGTTCAGTTTGCTGCTGTATTCCTTTGGAGACCATCCTCTTAGAATTAGTTCAGAAATTAATTAAAGCCCCATACCCTCATTCAAGAATTCTAAACATTTTATAACTGACTCAACTGTCCTCTTCAATTTCTTCTATTTAAAGTCATTGAACATGGATATGTTCCTTCTCTTGCCTTTTTTCACACTTACACTGAAAGCTTAACCAATTCCATTCAGCACTAAAGAAAGGAACAATGTGGTTTTGTACTTCATAACAGCAACTGCACTGTTTATAAGGAACAGCTTTTCTACAGACTTTTAGGAGAAATATCCTTCCCGTCCCCCATCTATTCTTCTCTGGCTTTCATAAGATTCATCTCTCAGTGTTTATTACTCCACCGCAAGGAGGAGATGGGAAAGCTTTGGTCCCAGCTAAGGACAAAAAAAATAAATAAATAAAAGTAAAAGAAAAAAAGTGTTCTTGTTTCTGGTGAATGAAATAAGTAGAAATGAAGTAGTGGTAAAATAATGTATTCAGGCCCATTGCCCGGCCTCTTTCTCCATGCTTTTCACAAAAGAAAACACGTCAAAGAGAAAAAGGAAACTTCTGGTCCTAGATTCTCTGGAACGCCAGCTAGAGTCACAAAGGTGGTGATTTAATGCTGGTTTTCCACCCACCCAAGGCACAGCTCTCCGGCCCCAGTCCCCGTGCTGCTGCCAGGCTAATTCACAGCTTTCAGAGGACCAGTGTAGGTCTCACAATTTTGTGTGAGGTGAAAGAGTTTTTAACTGAGTTTATCACTCACAGCCAGCCCTGAAATGGTCATTGCTCTCCTGGAGTGTGTACCACAGGAAACTGAGGCAATTAGAGAGATCTTTGTCCTCCACTAGGGGCTTTCATTCCATGTAGACAAAAGAGGAAAGGACACATTTCACTGAGTTCATCACTGAACTAGAAATTCTGTGTCATTACTTAGTTAATAAGTCTGTGTGCACTAAAAAGTACCAAAGTTGCTATACTCAGTAACTCCTACTCATACGGTCCACCAATTCTGATCCACAGTTGTCTAACTACTTAAATATGAAATGAATACATTGTTTTTTGTTCATGTTGCTGTTGTTAGAAGTTCTGAAAATCAAACTCAGACCTTTGTTCAGGCCAGGCAAGTGCTCTACCATTAAGCTATCACTTGACCTTGTATGATTCTTTAATCAGGATGATTTGATGGGGGAGGGATATCCCATAAGAAGGGTTCTTAAGATTAGATGCCTGAAAGTGTTGGGGATCATTATTATATGTGCTTTAAAAGATGTCTTTCTTTTAGAAGTGAGTTTCGCAACATGCACTTATCTAAGGGTAGAGTGACATAGCATAGGAAGCTTATACATTTCCATTAAAGAATAAGGAACTAGAGATATCTAATTTGCATATTTGAATTGATTTGTATATTTGAATTGATTCACAAATATGTATTGAGCTCTCTGTGCATAACTGAAAATGTAACATTCTTTGAGCTTTTAGGTCCAACTTTCTTTTGAATATTTTTTATAGATATTCCACTCTAAAACACTTGGACTAGAGAAACCACTGGAGTCATAACTGAAGGGTGAAACAGGCAGACAGAAGGTCAGGCAACTGAGTTAGGCATGGCACTGCATCCTAGTGTTGAAGGGTACTGTAAAAAGGTACTTGCTGAAGCCTAGGTGTTTTTAGAGTCTTACACCTAGGAAGAAGTAACATCACCAACTATCTTTGAAGTTGTAACACAGATTAAATTGGGTTCACCTCCTTAACATAGCAGCTGGGACATAGCAAACACAATAAATCTTCACTTATTTCATTAGTAATGTGCTTCTCAATCTTTCAAATGGTGATTCATATTAGCAAACAAGAAAATTTATTAAGAGAAAATAGAAAGTAACAGTGGATCTTTCTGAAGGACTCGTAGCGTTTAATGAGGGTCCACACATGAAAATTTCAACTTGTTTATGTGATTCCTCATGGGATGTCATGGGGTAAAGAGGAAAAACAACATAATGGAATTTTAATAATGATCAGAAAATTGTTTTGGGGAGAACTTTACAAGATAAAAAATAAAATACACACAGAATGAACTGGGCATGGTGGTTCCTACTTGTAAACCCAGCACTGCAGAAGGCTGACACAGGAGGATCACGAGTTTGAGTAAGGCCAGTCTATCTAGTCAAGTCCACAACTTACACTATGTCTTAAAATTAAAAAATAAAATAAAATAAAATAAAAAGGATGGGGACACAACTCAGGCAAGAGCCCTGAGCTCAATTCTTAGTACCAACAAAACAAAGCCACAGAGTAAAGAGACGCTCAGCCAGAGAATCACATGTGAGGGTGACTTGTGACATGTAGTGGTAATGGATACAATCCACAGAGAGAGAAGAGTATTGGGAAAAACATATCTTCCAGTCATGACAGATGACAGGGTTCCATATCCGAAGGCTTAAGCAAGAAATGGAGACATACATGCAAATCACTCACATCAGTTGGACTCACAGTGATGGCCAAAGCTTTCAGAAGTGTGCACCCTCTTTACAGGACTTAGTTCCAGGTGCTATTGGAAAATTGGAATTTCATAATAATGAGGGCAAAGTATAGGCTACATACGATGCTAATATGCTCGGTGTTATGATTTGAGTCTAGTTGTCCCCCCAAAGCCTCATGCAGTCATGGGGTGGGGATTTCTA
>NDGN011194881.1:0-10240 GCA_002564285.1 Tympanoctomys barrerae | reverse complement strand
TGGTACTTATTTTCCGTGAATACTTGAGTGGTACTTATTTTCCTACTCGTTCAAAAAATGATTTAAAGACACAAAGATGAATTAAAAAGCTCGTTATTTATAAGGAAAGGACAAGCAGAGAGAAAATTCCAGGTCAGAAGTTGCATAAGAAAATGTCTGCTGCTACCAGGGAACAAGTAAAACAGCCATCAGCAAGAGATAGACGGGGAGGCTGGGAGATGAACAGCACAGCCTTCCCCACTGGCCAAGTTGTCTCCAATCCATGAGCCAAGCCAGAGAAAAAAACAGATCTCTCCAGACTCTGTAAAGCTCTTACAATCAGTAGGTAGCTGCACCTCGCTAGGTATCTTCTCCTCGCTAGGAGCATGACAGTGTAACATCTATCACGAAGCCCGTGGGAAGGCTGCTGTCCTCGTATTAACAAAACTTAGATACCCCTGCTGAGCAGGATGGTAAGCAACAGAAGGGTTTAGGCAGAAAGTTCGGAGGATTCAAGGTCCAGGATTTCAGTTCTCTACCCGTTTCTGTCCCCTCATCTCTCCAAGCCCCGCAATCTCTTTGAAATCAACCATCTGAAAGCTGCAAGAGGAGACTGCCCCGCAAGAAGCTCTAGTGCGGAGATATTCTCACAAAGAGCGCTACGTAAGTACAAATGACTGTTTGATCAATCATTTGGCCTCAGCATGGGATTTGGTTAGAATTAAAGCCATCTGGAGGAGGGGGTTGGGGGGAGGAGACAAGCAGGCGGGAAAATGACCCACCCCCTCCCCCAAAAAGCATTGTTAAAATATAATAGGGAAAAACCAGTAAAGTCCCTGCTGTTATTTCAGCCTAAGTCACTTAATCCTTCAGCACATAAAGCAACTTATTTTATGACCTTTTCCCTTTAAAGAGTAAATCAGAAGATACTGCCTTGAATTTAGATATCTCTGAAACACACTACTCATCCCTCCCAGTGAAATATCCTGTTTCATAAACCTTCTTCAAGATATTTGAAACTGCAGATCACTAAATGCCTAGCTTTAGGCATCTGACATTCCAGAGAATTAATATTTAAACTTATTATAGGAAAAAAGAATTGAGTTTGGTTGAAGCATGAAATATTTAATAGTGTCTCCAAATTAGAAACCCTATTTTGTTTCGCACTGGAAATGCCAACGCTATTACCTGGGCTTTGCACTCAAATGAAATGAAACACACAGGGGGAAAGAAACAGGTTTGGGGAGGGGATGCGATCGAGTTTCATTTTTACGATACACTTAAAATTATATTATCATTCCCTGCCTCGCGGGTTGGATTTGAGAGTGCTAAAGCTACTTAACCACTGAAAACTGTGGCAAGATTGGTACATCTGCCTCCTTTCTGAAATGAGCCCAGTAACTTTCTCTGCTCAATAGAACAAAAGTATTAAGTGGTTTGGGATAAAAATTAAGCTTCAATTGACACAGCAGATCCTGGCAGCCTCTGCCAGCACGTGTAATTTATTTACAGTGTTGGAAAGTCAGCAAAATACATCATCAACTCTTATACAAACTTCTACTAGGTATTAAATACCCAACTCTCAGAGAAGTAATTCATATAGTCCAGCAGTGTTCCAAAATAAATTCAATCTCAGACCTCCGGAGAGCTTAAAACAGCAAATGGGATCTGTCTTTTTCAAGTCAGGTTTACAGTCCTCCCTGGTTTCTTGCTAAAGTCTTATTTTCCAGCAAACTTGTTATTTAAAAACAAAAGCAATGATGCCGATGTCAAAAGGAGTCATCTGGCTGCTTAAAAGACACAAATAGAAAAACCAGGACCACATGGCAATGGGGACCATCCCTGATCCTTCTTCGAAAGCTCGCTTGCCGACCCAAGATTAACACAGGGAGGCCAAAGAAGCCTGAGACCAGGAAAGTGCCTGTAGCTCTGTCCTGGAGTGTGATTCGGAGGACGCACACAGTTATGTGCATCTCAGGAACGCACAGGGGACGACCACAGACACAACCTGGCAGTGGGAGTTTGGCACTTGGCCCAAAAGACTCATCTCCCACAAACTCTTAAGGTCAGTCGTACCCCTGGCTTCTGCCCCAACCCAATCGGAGCCTTCTTCATCCCACCAACGTGCTTAAGTGATTGCTTTATAGATTCCTGAGTCACGCTTTGGGTGGCATGATGGGGATCAGAGAAATTTCCATCCCATAGATATCCTAGGACGTAACAAAAGAGAGGCCACAACCACAGCCTCAGCTGGAATCTCTCCAAACTGAGACACTTGGGCCTCTCAACAGGGAACCCTTCTTCCCACTACAGCAGGATAGGGACAGCACCCCACAGAGCAACCTCCCCTAAAATCCCACCTTCATAGGTTTGCTAGCACTCAGAAGGAGTTGCTCCTGGGATGGGGAGCACCTGCTCCCTTCCCTGGGCTGTGAGCAACTCAGCATCCCACAGCCACAGCTACACAGCTTGAATCTTAAAGGCTGATGTGTGGAATGTGGGCTTCCAGGGTAAAGTACTGGCTCTGCTTGGGTTCAAACTCCAGGCTCTATTACTTGCTTTTTCAGGAAAATCACCTCGTTCCTACCCTCAGTCCCCTATTACCTGCTTTCCACAAAGAGCTGCCTGGCATAATAAATGTGGCCACAGCTCCAACATGTCTAGCCCAGCACACAGTAGGTGCTCAGTAAAGATTAGCAAACCTCCCTCTTCCCATCCCTTCTTCATTCACCTTCAGTAGTCAAGATGTCCAAGGAAAGGCCCGATACAAAGGCAGCCTCTTTCAGGACCTGGATCCTTCCAACCTTTCCAGCACAATGAGCAGGGAATCCTGTAGTCTTAAGTTAGGATGGGCCCACGCATCATCCAATCAGATCACTCTCCACTTTACAGATGGGGAAACTGAGGTTCAAGCAAAAGGTAGAGCCCACATTCATCGAAGCGGCACAATGGTGCATGTGTGCGCACTCGGCAGGCCTGACTATAACCACCGAATGAATTCGGGCTATACAGGAAATGCATTATTCAGTTAACAGACTGACGGGCTCCCTGCGAGAATCTGACTCAAACGCAGACCTTAACAACACGGCTCATAGTGCTGACACAATCCACCTCCATCGGCAGAACCCTTGCGAAGGGAAGAGAGGAAAACAGATGGTTCAGTGACTTTCAACTAGAAGACCACTGGGCGAGGGCTGCGGTCCTTCTACCCACCCCAGCCCAGCCCGGCCTCTGTTTTCTTTCAGTTTCTTATAAATTAGGATTTGGGAGACCAAAGCAGCCACAAAACGTTTCCTCTTTTTTTCTCTCTCTCTCTCTTTCTCTCTTTTTTTTTCCTGCTTTCTTTACTCAGTAACTCAGCTGTCAGTCTTGGGACTTTGCTTCCAAAGCCAAAACCTTTTTTTTTTTTTCATTGTAAACTATTAATGTGGGCAGGGGCTGTTGATAAACAAGACCATTTTTAAACTGCTAAAAATCATTAGCACTGTGAAAGAGAGCGGCACGAATATTCTAGGAGTTTGGGTTTTTTTCCTGGCCCTGGTATCACAGTTTGCTTTTTGAATTTTTCAAAGCCCACTGCAATTTGTCTCATTTTTTCTTCTTCTGGAACTGAATGTCTTTGTTTCTTTAAACACAAATAAACTGCCTCCTACCAAAAGACACAACACAACTCTCTAAGACCACACTAATTGCAACTGAAATTTATATTAGGTTAAAAAAAAATGTAGCAAACAACACACAGTTATTTAACTTTGACCATAACCACAAATGTAAGACAAGGATCTCGAAATATCAGCATATGAGCTTCAAGACAGGGAATTCTTTAACAAGAAAAATGAAAGAAGGAAGGGAACTATCTTCTTTATGCAAAAGCCACAGTTAGTGATAACCACTGGTCAATTTTAAATAAAGCTTATTTATTTGTTGTGTTTTTCCTAACCCTACCCAAAAAAGGATTTCAGAACCCTATTTTGAACTGTAGTTTCTCCTCTATTCTAGGATGATGGCCAAACTCTACAAAATAAAACCAAAGAAAATGATGATAATTATGAAACATTCAGGACAAAGAATATATTTTTTTACATGATTCATTGTGCATTTATGCCCGTAATGGGATTTTAACGCATTGTAAAAATAAGTGTGCTGGCTCACTCGTCTTCTCACGCAAATGAAACGCAGGGAGATGAATATAACTCTGTGACGGGGTGACATTTTCTTCCCTCCAGAACTGTGAAGCCAAACCACATACAGAAATTTACACAGAGCGACACAACCTACCGCTCCTCTTACGCAGGGAAGGTCCCAAGACCTCAGCCAGTGCAGTACCCAACAGGTAAACTACGGAACCACAGAGCCTCCGTCCCGTGGCAATCTCATGTGACGGTTCCCTTCCCATTTTGCTTGCCAAGTCTCTGCAGCTCGAGAAAGTTTGGGAGGCAGTAAAGGAAGAGAAATTCTAGCCGCACAAGATTCTCAGGGAATCTTTGGGAATTATATTTCCGCTACATGCCTATAAAAGATTTGTCGGATACATGACTCTCAGGACTGTAGACGCAACATGTTCTTATCTCATTTGTTGTATACCCACACACATACTTGTTTCTCTTTGTCTCCCTGAGCCTGACATTTGGCCAGCAGGTTTTTCTCCCCCTTATTTGAAACCTCAAGCACTGAGAAAATTTGGATCTGATTATTTCCGGATCATAGGACCAGCACTTTAAAATGGATGAAATGCAAGCAAATTACCTACCAGAGCCAGAGGGGGAAAAATGCTTTAAAAATAATTCATACCTTTCTATTTATTATGGATGTGCTAGCCCTCCAGTCCTCCCTGGAACAAAACAGAGTATTTCTGCTTAGGTGACGATGAAACTCCAAGTAACACTACCAAAACCATCATGTCTTGCTCCCCAAGGCCACCAGCTCTTGACCCCTACACACAGACGTAACTGCTTTCCTTTTTTCCCCCAAGAAAATAAAACAGAAATAGCTTTTTAAAAAAAGGTATAAGATTGACTATTTTTTCTCATTTACAGGCATGTTGTGGCAGTTGTTTTTCCTAATGACAAAGTTCGCACGTGTGGTGATCATCAATCTCCTTTTTTTGCTGGGATGTATCCAGCCCTGGTACATGGTGAAAAGGGCCTGGAAAGTGGCTGCGAATTAGTGACCTCATTATCTGGCTTGGACTGATGGGATCATCTGGTTAGCTACGACGTCTCCTAGACATGGCACAAGAGAGATCACCAATTTCCGAAGATTCAAGAAAGGAGGAATAGCAAAAATAAAAGGGGATTTTAACTCTCTGGGAACATTCTGAAGGTTTTAGTTGCAAATAGAGGCTTTCAACCCCCTGCACACACATGCAAAAGGTACAAATAGTAGAGCCAGAATCTAACATTTGGATCTAGAAGCCTCAGAAACTGCCACTCACTGATTGTGGCTTTGAACAAATCACTGAACCTTCGTATGTTCATCTGTGAAATAGGAGTCACTTCAGGAAGAGTCAAGATCTGCCCTCCGCTTTGCAGACAAAAATCACTTCTCCATCTGCTCCCTCAGAAAAGCCCACAAGACAGGCAGAGCCAGATGAGGGAATGCATGGGAACACACTCTGAAAACTGTAAAGCACTAAGCAGAGAACAAGCGTCATCGGCCATGGCCACAAAGCTGTCCGCCCTCAGGAAGCCCAGATGTTCACCTTCTTCCCTTGTCAGGACTTACAAAAGCAGCATTGGGTGTTTAATAATAAGAAAGAAAAATGCAGCATCTGGCGGTTTGGCCTGCCCAGCTGTTTGGAATCTGGATAAGCGGGACTCTGCCATAAACAGATCGTGATTCTTATTGTAAATGATGACAATGTTCGTCCATGACGCTGCACCACCCCCAGCCCAGTGGCTCCCAGTCCAGATCTGGAAACACATAGGTCCCAAGCACAGATGGATAAACTGCCCAATTGAGGATCACATCCCTTCCCCTGCTTAAGATCTGTTCAAGGCAGAAGCCAGACCAAGTCCCTACGCAGCGGTGACCACAGAAGACGTGAAGCAAGACGTCTACCCCTCTCCGGGCATCAGAATTAATCTCCTTCACATTCAGCATTTCAAAAGACAAATGTTCTTTGTTTCTCATTCTACTGCCTCTTCTGCCAGCATCACTGTCACAGTGTGAAACCCTGCACAAATGAAGAAAAGTGACCTCTTCTACCTTTTTTGCTTGGAAAAAAACTCAGTCCTTGTTTTATTTTGCCTGTGAGGTCAGCATTATTACCTCTGATGCAAATGGAAAACTGGAGGTTGAAAACATTAAACAGCCCATTTAGTAATCCCAAAAGTAACCAGGCACCAAGATGGCCCTTTCCCACTCTTCACGCTAATGCTGGCATCAGTCTTTCCGAGTCAGTCTTATGGCAAACCCACCATAAATACGGGAACTCCAGGCTCAGAGGAGTAAAATTACTTCTCCTTGCATCCCACACATGGGGGCGGTGGAGGGGGTGTCTTATCGTTTCCATCCCAGCCAATAAATATGTTTCAATCAGTACTTCTGTCTGTTTCCAATAAGCCTGAGCAGTTGGAGCTCGGCACCACATTGGAAAGGTCATGTGGCCTGGCAACTATCACGGTGCAAGAAGGCGCAGCAGGAAGGTGCCCCTTCCTTTACAGCATTTCTGAGAGGGCTACAGAGACCTGCTAGGCTTCTCTTAGGCCATTTTCTTTGACTGAGGAACACGCCCACAGGAGAAGACCCCTTATCCCAAGCCAGGTTATGCCGGAGCTCAGGCTTTCACAAGGCTGGACTTGCTAGGTGGCCTTCTAAATACCAGACATTTCTCCCACCCAACGGCCTCAGTTTCCTCATCTTGCAAATGTATGTTTAAATCCCTCCCACCAGCCTCACTGGGAGTCTGTGGGGGAAAAAACAAAAACAGTTTAGCAGCCTCCTGGAGAAAATGTAACCAGAGCCCAGCTGGAGGTATAAATGCAGGAACTTTTTCCCACTAGTTCATCCTCTTCTACCCTTTGCAAAAACAATCCCAACATACAGATTTCTCACTTTAGACACAGGGTGGGAGCAGGTATAGATACAAGTAACAGGTTTGGAGGTCTGGCAGTAGGAATATAAAACTCAACCTGCAGATGAAAGGTTCTGACCCCAGCGAGGAACAAAGACTATCTTTGGGACAACAATCTCAGGACGCTGAGATTAGTAGCTGTGATTTTAAAAACACACTCAATGCAGGAGGATACAGGTGTAATGGAGGACTGAACAGGGCCTGCAAAGAGGCCAGGGAGTGAAAGCGGCAAATGTCACTTGTGGCACTTCTGGGGAAGAGACCTTGTGCATGTATTCCTGAAACAACTCTACAGACATTTTTCTCAAACATGGTTTTTATGTCTACAGTAGAAAAGTAATATTTAAAAGAAAACAAAGATCTCTCCTACAAAGTCAAGTGTTTTCTTTAAAAAAATAAAAATAAAAAATAAAAAATAAAAAACTGTGTACATTTATTTCCTTTGACCAGGCCTGGAACTGCACAAGCTGGCTGACCTTTGCTAAGGTACAGGGCTGATGCTAAGACACTATTTCCACTTTCCTTGGAAATCACCTGGAAAGAGAATCAGGAGGTCCCAAATGCGGAGACAATTAAACCTCAAAGCTTTGGTTTCTTCCAAAGAGGGGAAAAGGTAGAACACAGACAATGTGCCTTAACAATTTCTTCAATTCCTGTTTCATTATCTGTCAGAATGAAATCTATACATAATGGTTCAACAATAGATTACCAGATGAGATAAATGTGTTTCTGAGGATACGGTTGCCACCCTGACTGGAGCCAGCATTCCCCAGCCTCTCTGGCCGTGGACCACCCTGTAACGTGACTTCTGCCCAAGAAGCTGCTTCTGAAAAGACTACCCAAAAAGCCTGTTTTTCAGTCAAGGCTTGATCCAGGCTACACTTCAGAGTCAAATAATTCTCCATCAGGAATCCAGAAATCATATATAAAATTTCTCCCTTGACAAAGGGGGAAACTGAGGTTCCAAGAGGGGTGGGGTCCTGAAAAAGGCCCATTCCGGGTTTTGTCATTTGAGGAGATTGAGTACTTCGAAGTATGCACGCGACTGCTCAGAAACTGATACCCAACACTGGAGTTGCTACTCCCTTAATGTACAATAAAATGTTGACGTTTCAAAGTTTTATCAGAAACATACAAAAGCAAAATTATGTCATTTGAGCTTTCTATTCACACTTTTCCCCCAAAACATATGCTTATTGAGTTTAAATGAGATGCTTCCTAAAGCAAGCATCATTTTATATCTGACAAGAGAATTCCATACAATTACAGAGGAATCAAGGTACTCGGGAAAAAATTTTGACGTATCCCTTCAAAGGCTTGGTGGAACCAAACCATTCTCTCTACACCCGCGACCAGGCACGTGGGCAGCGCCGGACTCACCCTTCCCGGTGGCGGCGGCCTTGGAGGAGCCATAGTCTCGCGGACTCCGGGGCCGCAGGAGGTCCTGGGAGCGCGGCGGTAGCACGGACAGCCGAGGGAGCAGGTCCCGCTGGACCCCATCCCCACAGCCGCCGCCACTCACGGTGACCCTGAAGGCCATGTGCGCGCCGAGGGCGGCGGGCCCGAGGCTGGGGCCGGGCGCAGCGGGGGCCTCCTTGGGCCTCTTGTCCGAAAGCACCTCGGCCACCTCGCAGTGCATGGCGCCGGGGCGGGGCACACGGCTGGGGGTCGCGCCAGGCTCCTGGGGAGTGGAGATAGCACAGGCACGTTAGAATGCGGGCGGTGGGTCTTCTTCCCGGGGACCGCCCTGGGCTGAGATCGCTGGGCTACTACCTGGTACCTACCCAGCCTTCACCCACCTGGCCCACGCTCACGCCGCGTTCTCAGCGCCGAGCAGCGCCCGCTGGCTTCCCGCCCCCGCGCCTTCCCGCAGAGCCCCTGAGTCTTCCGCCGAATCCGCCGCCACCGAGCCCAGCCCTCTTTGGACGAATGGCGAAACTGAGGCCTGGGCGGACAGAGCGCCTGTTCGGCGTGCCCTAGAGGGACAGGGAGATGGCGGCGACAGAATCCCCAGAGCGGGGCTGTAGCGAGGCAGCGGGCGACCCGGAGAGGTCCCTGGCGGCGCGCTCCAAGGCGCTCCGGGCCGGACTGAGCGCACTCACAGCTCGGCTCACCCCGCGACCCACAACCCAGTCCAGCGGAGTGGGAGGCGGGTGCTCAGCCCCGCTGCGTGGAGCCCTGACGCGCACTTCGGGACACACACACGCCCACGCGCGCCAGGGGCAACGCGCTGTGGCGAGCGCCGTTCCTCGCGCGCGGGACGCCCTGCATGCCGGCTCCCACGCAACGCACTCGGGGTAACCGCGCACTAGCGGACGCGCGTTCCTTCAGCCGACCGGACACTGCCCACTCCAACCACCGCGCTGTCTCACGCTCTTGCGCCGCGCGCCCTTGATCGTCATCCTCTGCTCCCTAGCAAGGGCCCGGGGCCCCCAAAACTCTCCGTGTTCTCCGGCGCTCCCCTTGCCAGCCGAAAGCGCCCCCAGATTCCGGCGCCGCCGCGCCGCCCGCCTGGATGCGGGTCCCGGCGCACGCCCCTTCTCACCTCGCGGCGGGCGCAGCAGGCGCGGGGCGCGGGGATCCGAGCGCCTCCTCAGGCGCCGAAGCCCCCGCAGAAGCCGCGTCCTGCGGGGCGGCACTCTGGGCGGGCCGGATCGGGCTCCAGAGAGCGGTTTGGGCCCCTGGTTCGCCGCGGACGCCCGTCCAGGCCAATCGCGGCCCGAGGGCGGGCTCCTCGCCGGCGACTGGGCGGGGCCGGGCCACGGGTTTGACAGGCTGCGGCCGAACGGATCCCTGCGCGCCTGGCTCGCCGCCTGTGCCGCGGAGCCGCGCCGGACCCGGGGCGCTGCGGAGGTCTCCGGGACCGTGCGGACCGCCGAGTGCGCCCCTGCGGCCCGGCCAGGATCCTTCCCCACTGGCCGTCGGGCTTTCTTGTAGGCCGCCTGGGAATGCAATACCTGCTAACCATCGCGGAAATGACAGGCGAATTTTCTGGCTGAATGCACCCAGCTCCCTGAAGAACGCCGGAGAGGTAGCAGCAACTCCAGGAGCGAGCCTAGGCCTCTCGGCGCATTTTCTCATGCTTTTGCTTATGTGGTAAGTATTTTCCCCAAGAGAGTTCATGTAGTCGAGAGAGTCTCCAGAGTGCTTCTACCCAAGCCCCTCCTTCAGGGACCCCCCCCCCCC
>NDGN011194838.1:0-10466 GCA_002564285.1 Tympanoctomys barrerae | reverse complement strand
GTATCTTATTAAAACTGATTGCCTAGGGGCTGGGGAGATAGCTCAGCAGGATAAGCTCTTGCCTGGCAAGCTCAAGGGCCTGAGTTCAACCTCCAGTTCCAAAAAAAAAAAAAAAAACTGATTGCCTCAGGTTTAATTCCATCTTCACTTAGCAAAGACTCAAGTATCTTATGACATAAAAGGCTACATTCTGTACTCATTAATTTCCTGTGTACTAATGCTCCTTACACCAATGGGAATTAATTTATTCATCAAATAGATGACTTGTTAGGACATAGTATTAGAAACTAAAATTATTAGGAAACGTGTGATTGTTACTGAAGGACAGTGCCTTGCTGACGTGAGGATTGCGTGCTGTATTGAAAACAATAGCTCAACTAGAAGACATTCCAGACGTGCCTACAAAATCTTCAACCTACAAAACTGAATCAAAACTGCTGAGGCAAGAAAGCAAATATGTGTGATGATATGCGAAATATTACCTAACGTCTCAAATGCCCTCCAGCTTGAGTCATGAGTCGCTACGTGGGACGCCCTCTTCAGCGTGTGCTCTAAGGCTCACACGTCTCCATTCCAAGCCATTGTTCTTCTTTCTTTTTTATCTGACTTTCCTTCCTCCACACTTGACCCCTGTCTACAGCACATATAAAAGATTGTCAACACCCTGCTTCAAGCATTTCATAACCCAAAATAAGCAGCAGCCGGAAGTCCAGGGTCAGCCGCCGTGAAGGCGCGGCACCTTCTGCGATCACGTGTGCGCCTCCTGCTCTCCGGGCACTAAGCATCCGGCAGCTCCCAGCGCGCCGCGAGCCCTTTGCAAGCCTCTGAGCTCCCTGCCGTGTTCCTCCTTCCATCTGATTCCTCTGCTGAGGCATTCTTTAGGTCCGCCTATCGTGTCTTCCTGACAGCCCAGGAAAGGTTAGGAAATCCCACTCTTCGCATTTTCCCCACGTGAGTTTTTAGCTCGTACCCAGCTACCAAACCGCTTGCCTTCACAACACTTACGAGGCACAATCTAAGCCCGCAACTAATGTTAACGGAATGATGTATGAAAGAACAAAGAAAAGAAGGCAAGACGGGAAAAGGACCTGGAACAGGCAGGCTGCATGCTTAGAGCCCAGAGCCTCACCCTTCACTCCATTCTACTGCAATGCAGCAGCGTGGTGAGCTTTGATGAAATAAACGGGCTAAGAGAAGTGAATGCACCTCGAGACCGCCACGTTAGCTGAAATAAGGCAGATACACTCCTCAAGTAGCACATGCTTCGTCTTCCAAGGAAAAGTCAAAATCCAAACACAGAGAAAAATAGCAGAGAGATAATAGGCAGTAGGGAGTAGATGCCTTTCGGTAGGTAAGGAAACCGTGGAAGGAGGTAGGAAGGAGGGCAGGGAAAGGGGGGGGGGGAAGGGGGATCAAGAAGCATTCTGCACATGTGCCAGGTCCCCGAGGAGGGAGCGTTACGCGCTAGGAACACTGTGAGGAACTCTTGCATTTCTGTACAAGTGCCGGGCTCGTCAGCTGCGCTGCTGAAGCTGTTCTGCTGAAGCTGTTCTGCTGACTTCCTAAACCTGTCACAACGTCTCTCCCCACTGCAAAGGGCTGAAACAGACACTACAGCGGCGAGCGTCATTAGCATGTTATTTTATTTTCACAGAATATTAACATCTAATTTATTATATGATAGACTACTATTTTATTTTAATGGAATCAAGAGCCTGGACTGGCACTGCTGCTGTCCAACATCAGAAGAGCTGCGGCATCCATCTCCGTGATCAAGCTTGTTCACAACACACAAGCACAAGGCTTCACAAGCACTCCGTGCTTTTTCATGACAGATTTCCCAAGTAACTTGCATTGCATTGCATATCGTCAAAGCAGGCTGAGGAAAGGCATGGAGCAGTAGTGTTCCTACATTTCTTTCATTGAAATGAAGTTTCTTAACTTCCATTTATAAAGATGATTCTTTCTTCCTTGTTTGGACAACACCTCTTCTTTGATAATTTCTGTAATTTTTCTCCAAGTCACCTAGGTGACAGCGGCAAGTCCAAACCCACGAACGGCACAGCCCTTATCGCTTGCTCTGCAGTCACCACTGAATGGCTAGAACTGTGTCCTCAACCTATCAGAAAGGTGGAATTTAACTTGTAAATCGAGTTCAGCAAGAATGCAGCCTCACTGGCCTGCGTTTGCACACAGGCCCCTTCCTGCTTGCGACCCTCGGGGCTACGCCTGCTTCTGCTTCCTCCCTGCTTTCCACTTAGTCCACTGCTGTCCCTTTAGAGACTCACGTAGGAAGCCCTCGCCTGGGTGTCGGGAGAGCGCCGGCCAGGGCTGCGCAGCCGCTGGGCCGCGCCTGAGTCTGAGCCTGCTTAAGTCACCACTGCTCTGTTGCCGAGTACTGCATTCGAATATGGTCACTGCCTGAAAAGAAAGTGGACGGCTAAAGGATTCTTCCCACGAGAAGCCCGACATCTGCTGTGGTGACTTTTGGTACTCTGCCTTCTGAGTAATGTAATACATTCGTGAGCCAAATGTAAATCTCAAGATAAATACAACAGAATTTTTAGGAGTTCTGGGGTGTGATGTTGTCGTTCTAGTTGATTGTATCTCCTTAGTAAAACTTATTGAGGAATATGGCCTTTTATCAATATTTTTAAAAATTTGGAATTTTAAGGGTATTTTCCAGTGTTGCTTTAATATCACTTCTACCGCGCACTCCTTGAGTTTACAGTGATTCTAAAATTGTTGGGGAGTCAGCCGCCCTTGCACTAATGCTAATGCGAGATGGATAGATAATGACACACACTACTAACTTCAGTGAAGACCCTGATCCCTCGAGTGCGTCACAGCCTCTTCTGTCCCAGATGCAAGACCTTTTCTGTCTTGCTTCGCATGATTGACAGGTCGTACCCAGTTGCCCAGCTGCTTTGCTTGCCAAACCTCATGCCTCAGCGTCTCTGTGGTTGCTGTCTGTCACCTCATACTAAGAATTCTCAGCCTTTAGCCAGCAATTTAGGAAATTAGCAAGACACTGGCTGAGAATTTTTTAAAATATTGAAAAAAGGCCAGTGATATATAGTTCACTGTGAAAGTCCTAGGTTCACTTATTACTACCCACCATCCACCCCTCAAAAAAAGAATCTCTGTCTCTCTGATTCATAGGAAGTTCTGTTCTCATTTCATAGGTGTTCAGTGTTGTCCTATTAAACTATCATGTGATCTTTATATTGATGTGGATATGACACAATTATAGTGAGTTATAGGTTTTATATTATTTATAGCCTCTACTTTTTACTATGTGAAAAAAATAGCACTACAGAAATGAGTTGATACAGTATTTCTTGAACCTAGATAACTCTTTATCTTTCTCTCTGTCTTTCTCTATCTCTCTGTCTCTCTCTATATATATATTTTTCATACATGTAAAATAAATTTGCATTTTAATATACCAATTTAGGGAGAAAAAGGAAGGAAAGAGTGAAACTACAAAAGTGGTGTCTCTAAATGAGGAAGACAGGATGGGACGTGGAGCCAAGTGGCAAGTGGGTACAGGCTGGCTCAGGAAGAGCTTAGCTGTTGATGTAGGAGTAAAACCAAAAAAAGCCACTCAGGTGCAGACGGCTTGGAGGATTTGTTCATAAGGAATTGATGTTATTTCTTCTTTGTGTTTCTGTTTACCTTTGGAGATAAAGAGACTAAACTGAATGCGTATTAAGGAGAACGGAGGGCTGCAGGTTAGATGAGAAAAGATTGAGCTATATCTCAGGAATCAGAAGGCTGGATTAACTAGGAAAACAGGATCTCAGTGCTTATGACCATTGTAAACAGCAATTACACATTTAAATTGGAAGCACTGCCTTAAAATTTATGGTTTTCCAAGTGCATTCAGCTGTTGCGAGGCTGATATGACATTAGTGGAAAACCAAATAAAACCATGGAGGACGGCTTGCTAGATGAGTCTGATGCCCACGGAAAGAGAGGAGGCAGGAGAATGTTTCTAGTGGAGGTCCCGGGACCTTCTCTCTGCCATTCTTCCCATCTTCTGCTTCCTGGACACCATGAGCCAAGCCACTTTGCCCCTCCATACCCTTCCTTCATGATGTCCCTGCCTTGGAGCCAGCAGAAACCATGAACCAAATAAATTCTCTCTTCCTTTAAGTCGTGTATTTATCAGTGATAGGAACACTAACATACTGGGGTATCCATTTATGACACACATGGAATCCTCCATACATGTTTGTTGAATGACTGAATGAGCATATTCAATGAAACAAAAAACAAAACAAAAAAAATCTGCTGTTTTCTACTTACAATATATCCTAGATAGAGAATTTCTTCCTCTCCATAAGACAAAATGGCTCAGGTCATGTTCATACTTTATCTGGACATGAGAATAGTTATTCTGTTGGCCTCTCCCCTCTCTGATCTCAACTGCATATTATCAGCAAGAAAATTTATCCGGAGCACAAGCTCTAATTTGGTAACATTCCTAATTGAATGCGTTACTGAATCTTTATTATTTCAGAAAGAAGTTAAAATGTCCTTTCTTGGTCTTTCAGCATTCATTCTCCTCCATCCTCTGAGAGGTGGCAAACCCTAGTGGCTAAAACCCCAAATTCTAATGCTGACTCCTGACTCTTAGGTCCTGGGAATTTGTTTGTCTAAACTTCAAATTTCTCATCTGGAAGTAGGATTAATCATGAGAATATTTTCTTCCTACAGTTGTCATAAGTATTAAATAAAGTTACAATTCTTAGCATACAAAAAGATGCTACTATTTGATGGATCCCGTCTAACTTTTCAAATTACCGTTACATCAGTCCTCTTTAACAAGTCTACTCACAAACTAGGCCTGTGCTATTTTTATAGTTTGTGGGAAATGGTGTGTTTAATGATTGATACAGTGTGTTAACTTAAGAAATTTAGAAGCGTAACTAAGTAATTCAGCAGTTCTAATTGTAGGGTGTAGAGGGCCTGCACTAGGGCAGCTGTTTATGCTTCAGGATGTTGTAATTGTGTGAACATAAGAAGTTTAACTAAATAACTCAGCAGGGACCCAGGGCCTTCACTTTCTAAACGTCCTGAGCCTGCGCAAGAGAAGGGATTGCAGCTGGTGTGAGTGCTACACCCACACTCACTCTAGGGCGGGTAGCCTGCTTATAATGTAAAGGAGGAAAAGAGGCTTTCGCTCCCCCTTTCTGCTCTTGCTGCCTGTGCTGTCTTCGGCTGCCTTGTACTGTTGCCCCTGTGTCACGTCACCCTGCCTTGGAGCCTGCTGGTTATGAACTGAAACCTCCACAAACTGTGAGGTAAATAAACCTTTCCCTCTCTAACTTCGGGTGTCAGGTATTTTGTCTCAGCAGCAAGAGAAAAGTAAGCAACACCATGTGGTATAGAAAACCAGTTATAATTGAGATGGACCCCAGACTAATACTGAGAAGGTACTCTGTGGGGAGGCCCCTTAAGCTCCAAGTGCTCCAATTTCAGCATATTTAATAGCTATCTTACAAGCTGTTGTGGGATTTGAAAGACATGTGCAAAGTACAGGCTATGTCACCTTGGTAGCCAGAGAGATACACTGTTTTTAATGTTCACAGACCCATAATAGATGCGCACGGTAGAAGCACACTTGCATATGGCTATCACAGTGGCCCTTGTTGCCACTCTGCAGCTTGCAGCTAGCCTGTTATTAAGCTTGAATCCACCAAATGGCCTCTAAGACTTCTTCTGACAAACTAATCTCTTTTCTCTTTGAAATTTTGCCCCTCCCTTTATATTTGTTTTCTGAATCATTTTATACTTGTTTTATGGCACTTACTGGATTGGAAGATTCTGCAAGAATGAGCTGCAGTGTTTCACCATGTTCCCTTTTGCTTCCCTCTACCTAATGGGTATAGGGAAATGGCTCCCTGAATGGAACATGACTGAGTCTATTTATTCTACTTGTGTAGAGGGCAATTACATTGCAAAACTATCTCAGAGACGTCTCTCAGCCACGCTGGCTGTCGGCAAGTGGACATGCACTAAAGGCAGGAGACAAATTGGGTTTGAATTTCATTTTTACCATAATAAGTAGAAATTTAGAAGACACACTGCGCATGTGTAATGCAAGTTGCTACCACTGGAAATGATCGACTTGCCATAGATGCAGCAGGGCACCAGTAATAGAGACACAATTTGAGAGCTGGGTAACATTACTCACCAGCTGAATGACTAAGAGAAAGATGTGTCACCTCCCTCTCTGTTTCTTACCTGAGCACGGGGGACATGATAGAAGTGTCTAGTGAGGTTGTGTTGAGAATGCATTAAGAAGTGCAGTTAAGGTTTATTCTTGTTGTAGCCAAGTGAACTCGTTAGGTAGCCCGTGTTTCTTCAAGTTACTGATACTTCTGCTGTGCACTCAGGTTACTGCCAGCTCAGAGCGAAGACTCAGAGCCTTCTGCTCAATGTAGTTTTCCTTATGGTCCATCCAAAAGGGTTGAATGTACCACGTAAGCCCAACATGATATAGCGCTATGGGAGGATTTCACACTGCACAGTTCAGGTTCTTACTGCATGTTTTGGGTGTTTCTTGGGTGATAATTTTAAGCATTGATACCAAACCCCAGTAGGCACTTACATTGCTAAGGTTTGAAAAAAAATGCTTTCTATTACTCTTTAAAGTTTCTGGGTCATTTTTAGAAAGGAATATTCTAAGGCAACAGAATAAACTGCTGAGAAGCATCTGTTGTTTGCTACTACACATCTTCCTGACTCAGGCTTTTCTTAGTACAGAAAATGATTTTGTTGCAGAAATCAATGAGTCTAAAAACATTATGCACAACCCACTATTTCATATTATCATATACAAGCAGCTACTTCACCCATTGCTCCCCATAATGTAATTTATGATATATATCTGTACACACAGACAGAGAATGTTTCAGAATACATATACACACAGTGTGCAAGAAACAGCTTTAAATAGTATTCTCACAGGAAAAAGAGCTGAGTTGCAGACTTTCAGGTTCCAAGCACTGCAAGTAGAGGTCCTGGGCTCGCACGGCACACAGCAGACCCAGAAACAGATGGGCTCATGGGATCTCAGTAACGATCTCCTTCAAACATGTTTGTCCTTAGACTTCTCTTTGGCAATAGGATGATCAGGAACATCTCTGCAAAGAGCCACCCACTGCTGATATTTCTCTCCAGTCTGCCTTGTGAATGCTTTACAAGGGCCACCTAGCAGAGCAAGAGCCACCTCATCCTTCGCTGTTTCCCTGGTGACAAGGCAGCCAGGTTCACTCTCTGAATCTACCGTCATAGCACAGAAGAGCCTCTGAAAACCTCGGTGAAAGGGGAAGTTATCACACATCTCGGTGTTCCTCAAATTCAGCAGTTAGGTATTTTTTTCCTTTAAAACTCCCCAGTGATTCTATCATTTTGTTCTACACCAAGGTCTGTCGGTCTTATGCTGACTCAGTTATCGCTTCTAACTAGAAGGCACCAGCAGGTGCTGTGTGCCTGGGGGGGAGATACTGAAACTCTCCAGGAAAGAGGAAGCCTGCCCCTCCTGCTTCCCACCACACAAGTGTCCTCACACACCACAAGGTTGGCGCCCACCTTGTGTTAGGGAACCAGTTCATAGCATAGACGCAGGGGGCGAAGATGGTGGAAACGAGACTGTGTTTGTATGATGTTGATGGAGTCATTGGTCCTTTTGTACCTCAGATTTTCCTCCACACCAAGAAATGGTAAGACTTATTTCTGTAAACACAAGCTATAGGCCATGGCAAAGGCCTCTAGATGGGAAGCACTAGTGGCTGGTAGTTAGTATCTTTTAGATGTTATAGAAAATGTGGGAAAAAAAATGAGGTTAGAAAAAATCAATGAAATAAAGACAGAAAGCAAAGATAAAGAAGGTCTCCTAAAATCACACAGAAACTGCAAAACACTCAGGAATCACAGCTTTGTGGTGATGTTGTTGGTGTACCTTTAGTTTCCCCATGTTGCTCATGCCTGAACTGACTGATGTTGCTGAATAATGGAAATCTGAACGAACCGCAAGTCTTGCCTTTCTTTCCAGTCTGCGGCCTCCAGAAGAGTAGGAATACAGTTGGACACACTCTTTGTTGTGTCTTTATTCTGCAAGGAGTTGTTGGCAAAGTAAGGTTAATGTTTCCAGGTTCTCCATTCAGTGCTCCCTTTTAGGAATTCAAAGACCACAGCGCTGGTACCTGGAGAAAGCCTTCTTATGGGGTCTTCCTGTGGCCAGAGGCTGAAGAAAAAGTGACAGGAAAAAGCTCAGCCCACTCCTTCTCCCAGCATAATCCCACCACAAAGCAAAGCATTCCAAACTCTTCACCGATAAAGTGTGGGGTGGAGTTTGCAAGGGTCAAACACTGAAACCATAGCAACAAATTGATAAACTGTGCTGGTGTCTACATTCTAATTATTTATGCTAGTTAGGATTTCACGTATTCCTAAAATTCTCTATCTGAATGTAAAATGTTTCACAGTTCACATATTTTAGGAGTACTCAGAATAGTACTAGATAACTTTAACTTTACAATAATGATCTTTGATAATTGGGCCGGAGAGATAGCTCAGCGGGCTAAGCACCTGTCAAACACAAGGACCCGGATTGATCCCTGGTACCACATGTCCTGGGGCCCCATGCTGTGCTGGCCACCAAAGCCGGGCATGTTGGCACACACTGATAATCCCAAAGCTAGAGAGGCTGAAACAGGAGGATTGCTATGAGTCTGAGCTGTGTGGCAAGACCCTTTACCAAATATATTACAAAAAAAATTTGAAAATTGATAAAAAAGAAAAAACTTTAAAATATTTCCATAAAGGAATGATTACTAGGACATTCTGCTTATCAGTCACTATTTTCTTACATGTGTTCTTATATATATATTTTATAGACTATGTACAAGGTGTGCTGGATGATTTTTCATGGTATGTTCTCATTCTCCACGACTGTGTTCAATGATTCCCTAATGCTGTGGCTACTACTGAAGATGAGAGTGGCAGCTCTCCCTCAAGAAAACCAAACTTTACAGTGACGAAGATACTTCTCAATTTCACACAGCTCTGAAGAGATGATGGATGTGGGCCCCAGAGTCGGTGGCACTGTCCTGTAACCTGCATGTGGCATCCTTACTGCCCCTCCTTCTTCATGGTCACATTAGAACTCACAACCTCCTAAGCTCCCTGGGGAAGAGGACAGTGCAAGCCGGGTCATCGCTATCTTGTGTTTCAAGAAGGGCAAATAACATACAGCTATTGTTACCCCATTTCATGGTCAGGCCTTCATTACAGGTGAGCTCAGCTTTTTCCACAGGAGCTCAAGCTGCCTGGTGCTCTCTGCACAGGAAAGACCTTAAGTTTCATTCCAGCATGTTTACAGTTAAATAAAAAGCTAACCCAAGGCAAACAATGAAAAGCAAGACTGAAAACATGTGAAAACACTTTCTGTGAATTATTAAAATTTCATGAAAAGTTTTATGAAAATACTTTCTATGAATTATTAAAAGGTCCATTTTAACTTAATTCTTATTTTTATAGTAGAATTCAATTTCCCATAATTTTCTCATCATTTCTAGTATTGGGTCTTGAGTGCATTTTCAGTTTTCTTAAACTTTAACTGCTATGAATCAGCTTATGCCCTTTACCACAACTCTAGAACAACACTCAGCTCTCAATTAAAACTATTTATTTACAATTACATTAATTACTAGAGCAGATTTTTATGTAAATTAACTTTACCATTCTTATTTTATTTTTAACTCCTTTTTAAAATTGGCCAGTTTTAGTTTGATAGTGGTTGTTTCTCCACTTTTTTATGAATCCATCTTTGCAGGACACAGGACTGCACTCACTGGGGGAGAGTGGGCTCGTGCACGTGGGCCCTTCAGTTCTCTGGTGCCCCTACCATTCCCACCCTGCCTCTTGCAGCTCTTGGTTCCCTTCTTGTTTTCTAAATGCCTTCCTTCCTGTTTCCTACAACTTATCTTTCATTTTGCTCCTGCATTTCCTTCTACTCTGAGTCTTTGTGTGTTTGACTCACCACACTTACACTCTTGAGGTTCATCCACATTCTACAAATTACTCAAATGTATCCTTCTTAGAGAACAGTGGTGTTCTGCTGTATATAAATATTTTCTAGTATCTTCATATTATTTTGCTCTTCACTGTAAAAGCACTGAATTGTATGAATGAGTAATGGCCTCTATGAACAATTAAATGTCAGCTGTGACAGCATTCAGTTCCTGTACTAGAAAATATGGGATGACATTGTATTAGCAAAATAGCAAGTGTATTTCAAATTCTGTCCTTCTCAGGTCAGGAAAGTAGTAAAATTTGTCTGAACTATTTTTTTTTTAATCCTAGAAATTAACTAAAGACTTTCATTGGCTCATGGATGTTTCGTTTCAGAGAAGCAGCCACAGCAAGAATGAATTCAGCTCAGGTGTTTTAAA
>NDGN011194757.1:0-16396 GCA_002564285.1 Tympanoctomys barrerae | reverse complement strand
AAGAAAGAAAGAAAGAAAGAAAGAAAGAAAGAAAGAAAGAAAGAAAGAAAAAGAAAAGAAAATCCTTCTCAGGTGAGAGGGACTAAAAACTGGTGCTTTATGGTCCAAATAGTATAGCAGGATGTGCCTGTTTTTGCTATTGATACTTTATCCCAGATATACACCCATTCATGACAGGTGTAATCTCTGAGAAGGATGAAACCTTGGGCTTCTAGTCAAAAGACCAGCAGTAAAAACGAGAATGGAATGGGCTGGTGAGATAGGTCAGCGGACTAAGCATTTGCTTTGGCAGTGCAGGGGCCAGGGATTGATGCCCGATTCCACATGCCACGTCGGCCCTGCCCCCGGGTGCACAGAGTCCAGGCACCATGGCACATGCCTGTGATCCCAGGGCTGGTGAGCTGAAAACAGGAGGATTGCTATGAGTCTGATCTGCATAGTGAGACCCTGTACCAAATACAGAAAAGGAAAGAAAGAAAGAAAGAAAACTAGAATGTAAAGAATGTAGAAGAAATCACAGTGGAGAGCTGAAGAAAGAGGGAGCCTAAATCAACTACTTTGAAAACGACAATGTGTAACCACTGTTGATGTTCTATCATCCTGTTTTGAAAATCTGTATTGTTTTTTTCTTTTTATTCTCTTTAGAATTAAAACAAATGTTAATGTATATATGAAATCCTAAGCTCACCCCCAATATTCACACATAGAGAATGATATAAAATATGGTGATTCCTTAAATTAAGATGCTTGAAAATGTATTACAGTACAAAACATGCCACCAATCCCTCTCGAAATCCTCTCCCTCTCTTTCAGCACATTCACCCATCATTCTTGTCACTTTCTGAGAGTGTTCTGGAGTCCTCTTTCCTGCATGTCTGTCCATGGCCTCGGCCTCCTGAACTGATTCAAAATATGTCTAGCAATCTCTGTCCAATGAAAACATGATGCTGTGTCCTCCTCCACCTCATTCACTGGGTCTGGCGCAACATGACTTTTAGCTTTTCCACAGTCAAAACTACCATGAAAGGTAGACACTTTGAGTCAAGGACACGGAGGCAACCACAGCAGTGCAACAAAAGACACTGGGGGAAGAAGAGGATCCCGAACTGGGGCAGAAAGCAGCCAGGGTGATGGGACACGTGTGCTCCAGGTGAGGGGAGCTTCTGAGGGGCATTAATGCCAATATGTTTTTTACTGTAGTACATTTTTTTCAGACATTCACCATATTTTTATTACATTTCATGTATGGATTTGTATGAAACTTGCAAATCAATATATCAGTGTGCTCACTATTTTCCAGGCATCGTGTCATTGCCTGTCACCCTTTACAGTGTCTCAGAGTCACCTGGGAGGTGACATGATCCCCACCCTCCTGCATGGTCTGCAGAGGCCTAAGTCCTGTACCACCACCTGAAGACACAGAAGGTCCCAAATGACATGCCTGTAAAATTGGGTGTTTGTTTTTGTTTGTTTGTTTTTGGGTTTTGGTGTTTTGTTGTTATTGTTTTGTTTTGGGGGGTTTTTTCAATATGATTTAAAACTATATTCTGGTCTGGCCAGATAGCTCAGCAGACTAAAGCACCTGCTTAGGCAGAGCACAGTGGCCAGGGTTCGATCCCCGGCAGGCCATGCTGGCCCCACCCCCGGGCCTCACTGAGACAGCAATTGAGACTGGGTGTGGAGGCGTGAGCCTGTAATTTCAGCACTTGGGAGGCTGAAAACAGGAGAAACACTACAAGTCTGAGCTACATAGTGAGACCCTGTAGACCCTGTTCTAAATACAGAAAGAACAGGAAAAAAGAATGTAGCAACAAGAGCGCCAGCCCCACCTAGGATGAGAAGCAGAAGCCATGGTCTGTAGGCATAAGGCAGTGACCTGAAAGGACCTGGGGTCCGGATTTCCTGGACCAGAGTTGCTGTCACAGCTCTGAGCTTCCAAAACCTGACCTTTGCCTCTGGCTGCCAATACTTCTGTTTTGCTTAGGCTGCCGTCCTGATGGGCTTCTCTTGCACGTGATTAAACCTAAACTCAAAGGATACAGGTAATGACGGGAAACAGCCCGAGGTGCATGAGAACACAGGAAGCGAAGCCAATTCTCTAGACACTCAGCAAGTTCATTCTCTGTGCGCAGCTGCCTCCAGAAGACGAGGAGGAAAGGCGCGGAGTCTCCGGAGTTGCTAGAGCTGTCCGTGGTGCTGACCTGGCTTTTCTGCTTCACAGCACCAATTTCTCAAGTTTATAAAAATACGGTTGTATTGTCGCTTCTGGTACCAGAGACAGCCCATGAAGTAACTACCATCGGGTTCCCATTCCGTAATCAAACCCTGTTTTTCAAGCTCCAAGATCAGCCACCTCTTATGCTATTACCACCCTGCAGGACCTGCCTGTCCTTCAGTGGTGGCTGTGCTGTTCTGCTACATGACTGTGCCACATGTCCCTATCAACCTCTTCTGTGATGGCGTCCTGAAGAGTCCAGTGTCCCTGTAATGAAAAGTGACATCAATTGCCTTAGTGAATCCTGCCATCTGACACACCTGCCTACATGTAATCACTTCTGTGTCGCTAGACTTGGCTGTGCAAATTACTTTGGCCACTAAGACATCAGAAATGGAAACACAAACAGAAGAGCACAATGAGTATACTCCAGAACTTTTCCTCTTAGTATATGAATGACACAATTTACGTATGCTCACTCTGGCCTCCTTGGGCATGAAAGACCACAGAGAGAGCTCAGGGGTCCCCACTGTCCCAGATGCACGCAGGTCCAAGTCACCCTCCCAGATGTACACAGTTGCTCAAGTGATTCCAGGAGAAAGAACCACCCAACTGATTCTCAGGATCCCACAAAGTAGTAACTATGTTGCTTTAAGCTACTAACTCATAGTATATTTTGTTAAATAGCAATAGACATCTAGGAGAGACCCATTATATAATTACATTTTTCTTATGTGAGTCCTTTTAGCAATGCTTCGAATCCAGATCCCCAAATAACAGAAGGACTAGCATTGTCGGAATTCATGGCTCATTCATTCTTCTCCCAAACACTAGCTGAGCACATCCTAATATCTTTGTTAGGTAACAGAGATGCAGGTGTAGATGGAGCACATCTCTACACTCAAGTGGAGAAAATGGTTGGGGTGACAGACAGTGGTAGCCAGCCTGTGCCTGGCATTGCCTCTGCAAAGGTGTCTGTCTCCTCTTTCCTCCTACGCATGCTTCATGTATGCCAAAGCACCTGCATCTCTGCAGCTCTTCCTGAGTCTGGGGTGGGCTCTTCCCTTTGGCTTTCACAGAAGCCTGTTTTCTCCTTTATTGACAGTTCTCTCACTGCTTCGGGGTTCGTGTGGGGTTTTTTTTCTCCTGCACATCTCCTCTGCTAGGTGTGGAATCCTTAGCATTCTCAGGTTTATTTCAGGAGCCCTTCTGTGAGGACCTGCTGGGTGCTCATTGCATATGTACTAAGCAAATGAACGTCATCGCACAGCTAGGAGGAGGCTGAGATACGAACGAGGGTGTGTGCTCGAGGGGATGAGTACAGGGGCCTCTGAGTGGTCGAGTGTGAGCTGCACCTCAGACTCAGATCAGAATTTTTCCAGACTGAGGAGAGGAAGAGGAGAAATTTGAGACCAAAGGTAGAAGACATAGGAATGAACATGGGGGCAAAGCAATGGTGAGAACCAAGCGTGGCGACCATGGGGACACCTGTGGGAGATGACACTGGTCAGCTGATTCAGTCTAGACTGAAAAATATGAAATCTTCCTGGAAATAAACTTGCCCCACATCTTCTGTCTGTGGCTGGACATAGGTCCTTGCAGAAAATACGTGGTCCTGTTGTTGCCTTGTCATTGAATAAATGATGAAGCTCTGCGAAGTCAGGTCGCCACCAGCCTTCTCCTTCCAGTTCCACTGTACCTGTGTTAGCTGGCTGCAAACCCCAGAAAGCAGAGGTGGCCTCAGGTGACAAGGACACAGCAGATGTTTTCCAGTTTAGTCACTTGCTGTGATTTACACTCAGAAGTGAATGTAGTTCTCTTTATCAGATTCGCTTCCCTTGGAAAATTTGTATATCAAGTCAAGTGAATTTCCTCCCATTAAATCACAGCACTTGGGGATTGCAGTTTATCTCAGCCAAGAACTGGGACTTGAAAGCAGTAAAGGCAAAAGAAAAAAAAAAAAAAGAACTTGGGCTCTCCACAGGAAGTGTGGGTGGTGGGGACAGAGGCAGTATTTCAGAAGTGTGTTAGGAGTCCAAACCTCCAGCAGGCCCATGACTAGGGGCCTCTTGAATTTAGAGCATCCTAAAAATGAGGCGCTTCTCAGCTTCTCACTCCCTCCACGTTTGGCAAACTGAGAGTGCTGCATGCACTTGAGCTCTGGGTACAGAAAAACCATGCTTAAGGAGGATCTATTGGGAGTTGGGAGCAGGTACCTCAAAGGGGCTGAGAGTTTCATCTCACGTGTGAAAAGAAAAATCGATATGTCTGTGCTGGAGATATATAGGTGCTGCTGAAGACATGAAGTTTTTAACGCGATCGTGGGATAGAATGTGTAGGCTCTCATAATTGTGGGAGTTTTTTTCTCCTTGGAATTTAGCATGACTCTAATTAGATACCTTGGAGTGGAGGGTAGGAACAGTGGACTTGTCACATTACCTGCTAAATCTCTAGCAATACCACAGTCCCCTGCACATAACAAACATAAAGCAAAGGGCTTCTGAATGAACAAACTAATATGTCAATAAGAAAAATGTAAACAAGGGCTTATTAAGAGAAATATAAACTAAAGATAATCTATGTCATCAGACTAGTAAAACTTGGCCAAAATGGATTTGCATATAATAACATACCCAGAAAATATATATATTTGTTATGGTGCTTTCATAATAGCTTAAAAATAAAAGTTTTTCATTTGCTTAACTAGGAAGGCTTGTGAAGCTTGTGCCTAACAGCTGTGTCTTGGCTGGATGCAGGCGCTTAAAGCACGTTGCTCATGGTTGTCACTCTGCCTCTCTTACCTTGTGGCCCTGTTTCTCTCTGCTTGGCTCTACTCTTCAGGCAGAGTCTCTTAATACGGCAGGCTCTGGTAGCCCCGTGCTCGCAGCGTGGCACCCAGTGAGGAACGCCCAGTTATTTTTCCCAGTGTGTCATTTGTTCACTGCTGGGAAGCACAATGTCCTAACACTTAATGGTTAGAAACCACCAGCATTGGCTTTTCTTTGTCTTGCTATGTGGTTCAGGATGACCTTAAGTTATGTGCCCCAAGCTGGCCTCAATCTCACTGCACTCCCGAGTGCCGGCATTACAGCCATGTGGAACCACACCCAGTCACAACCACGATTTACCACAATTTTGTTTCACAACTTTGTCTCAGGCAAATCTCAAGGGGACAGTTTTGGGATCCATGTGTTATCTCCTAGATTCAGCTAGGTGCTTGTGGCCATGTGACATTATCTTAGGAGCATTAATCTCAAATTAGTTCCATTTGTATATCAGGATCTTCCAAAGGGTAACTAGACCAGGTAGATCTTCCCTCAACACAATCTCTTTCTGCATGAGCTGCTTCCACCACTGGGAGCCCAGCCTGTTACAGTGTCAGGGTACTAAGGCAGGGAGAACAAAACCTGCAAGACCTGTCCAGGCTGGGCTAGAACTCACATAATGTCTCCTTAGCTGCTCAAAACACATAATGGACTGGCCCAAGTTCAAAGGCAAGAGAAATAGATGCCAGCCCTTACCAGGAGGCTCCTCAAGTCTCATCATAATGGAGCATGTGGAATGAAAGGCATACCATGGCCAGCTGTGCAAATACCATGGTCACACTCAGTGTCCAGACATCAGCCTCAGGAAGATTCTGATTGGTCTTACCCAGTCACATGTGCAGCCCTACATCACAATGCCCAGAAGAATGAGCTGCTCCGATTGGCCAGCCTAGTCATGCACTCACCCCAGAAGCGTGTGGCAGGGTAGCCAGCAAGGAGTAATGTAATTTAATTGACAACCCTCACACCACTATCCAGAATCCTCAGTGAGCCAGAAGAGAACAGGAAGTGTGTTCCAAAGACAGAACCAAGCTGGCATGGTCCAGGGCAGGCTCTGTTCTTTGTAAGAGATGGTGATTAGTTGTAATAGCCTAAGACTAACTCAAAGTATCAAAAGAAATTGCCTGAGGGACCCATTAGGGCAAGGGAGCTCTGGCCTGCACTCACCCACTCTGCTTCACCCTTCCCTTAAAAGTGAATGAAGAACCTTCCACTCTGGGCCCTAGAGTG
Organism: Tympanoctomys barrerae; assembly: GCA_002564285.1. Classification (NCBI taxonomy): domain Eukaryota; kingdom Metazoa; phylum Chordata; class Mammalia; order Rodentia; family Octodontidae; genus Tympanoctomys; species Tympanoctomys barrerae. The sequence continues at coordinate 10,126 of NDGN011194757.1, read as the reverse complement.
GCTAATATTTATACCAATTGACTCACACCCTTTTCTTCCATGGCATAATCCCCTGGCAGCCTTCTGATTATCATTTTGGCTCCAGAAAACAGCTCAAAGCAATCTCAACACTAATTTTTCTTGTCACATTTTCAAAACAAAAATTAGCATCATGTGACTTACGTGTCAGTTTCCTATGAGAGTAGTGATGATGTCATCCCCAATCCAACTAATCCCGCTCCTCAAGCTCCACTTTAAGATTGAAATCCATACCATGAGAAAGTTGCCAAAATCTCACCCCATTCGGGGCTTCCCCACAGGCCTTGTGGACAAGCTCTGAGCATGCACTCCATCTGTCTCTGGGCATTGTGCTTCCTGCTTTGCCTCCAGAGAAACCCACTGGATTTTTCTGGAGTCACAGAGCAGGCAGAGACAGCTCCTTGCCCCAGGCAGAGATCTTGCCTGCAGGCTTGGCCTCCACCTTTCTGCTGATTCAGAAACTAAGACCAGGAGCACACAGTGGGGGCACAGCGATGAATCTGGCACACCTCCTGGCACAAAGCCTCAAGGCACAAGCGCAGCACAACAGAACCAGGGCTGCTGTGAGGGAAGCGTGGGGCATGCTGCAGTGAAAGCATCATGGACAGACTCCTCCCTGCAGGAGGTGGGCTCTACTGGAAGGAGCTGTACAGGAAGGGAAGAGCCACTCAATCAAGCGGGAGTGACAGTTCGCTGCTAGGGCCTCCACAAGACAAGGCTGTGTGGCACATGGGGACATGTCTACACCCATGGAGTGTGTTAGGGGTAGACAGGGAGTGAAATTCTAGACACCAGAAATGAGATTAAGTGCTTTGTACTGAAGGTGAGCTCAAAGTGTGCTCCTTGGAATTCCAGGTTCCCAGGAACTATAGGAAAAAGGGTTCCATGGTCAAAGGAATATGGGGATCCCACACTACCAACGGGCATCACAGAGGGCAGCAGCACAGTGGAACCGCAGAGAGCCCTTCAGTGAAGAGTTGTTGACTCTTTGTTCACCCTTCCCCAAACCCACACATATCCTGCAGACATGGGGCAGCAGTCAGCACATCCAATGCAGGTTTATCTTCAGGGCTGAGACCCTTTCTCCTTTCTCCTTTCTCCTTTGGAGCACAACAGCTCTACCCTTGCCCAGGTGAGAGTCACCACAGCTCTCTGTCTTCCTGCTCTGCAGGCAGTCAGTGCCCAAGTCCTGCAGAGGCCACTCCCTAAAACCATGCTGCCCTCTCCACATGCCCCGTCTAAGCATTCTCTCCCTCCTGCATCACCGCAGGGCTGGGGCCTCTCATGATGAGTCCAGAGTGGAGCTGAGGCAGGCCCAGCAGAGCCAGTGTTGACAGATGTGAGCTGCCTGCGTGTGAGCCAAGGGCCCACGGAACCTGCAGACCACAGGCTGGGCATGTGTCCCTGGCCAGCTGAAATGTCCCCCAGAGGCCAAGTGATGGCGGCTTAGTCCCTCGCCTGTGGTACAAATGTGCAGTGGCTGACACTCAAGGGGGCAAAAATTAATCTAACCCAAGTGGCTCAGCAGATTAACAAAGCACCACTGGAGTGAGAAGGAGAAAAAAGCACAGAAGTGATCGATCATTCACCCCAAAATATCAATTTGTTTCATCCCCTTATCTACGTAAGCCAAGGCCTCTTACGAGAGCATCATGCCACTGACCACCCTCCGTGCTGTCTTTCATGAGCCACAGCTGTCACATCCTAGAAAGCACAATGGTACCTCAAGCCCTTCGGGGTGTAATCTCAACACACCTCCTTACATTGTCATTCACAGTTGAGACAGTCTTTTTTTGTTTTGTTTTGGGTTTTTTTGGCAGAACTGGGGATTGAAGTCAGACCATTGCACTTGCCAGGGAAGCATTTATTCCATTGAGCCATCTCCCTGGCCCCTGTCGCTCACAGCTGAGAAGCAGTCTGCAGCCATCTTGCCTGCATCGAGCTATATAGCAACTGTTCGGTGGCTCGGGAGCGTAGATCTGTTCTCTCACGTATCTGCCTCTCACTGCACATATTCAAGGTATGCAGCATGACAGTTTGATGAACACACACATGTCACCAGGAAAGGCTGAAGACAGGTATGTAGGTTAACACGTCTGTCATCTCACCTCATGTCACACAGTTGTGTTGTGAGTGTGTGTGCGCCCTCCTGCAGCAGGGCCGCCCAGGCTGCCTCTTTGGCACATTTGCAGTGCGCAACACAAATGACCTGCTACAGACTGTGGCTCAGGACTGACTCATCCTACACAACTGGAGCTTTGTACCTTTCAACCTACAAACTACACAGCTTTTCAAACAACCAATTTCTTTTGTGGAAACAGCTGTTTATTAATATGCACGTTTCATTGAGCTATGTAATATCTAATTCATTTATGAAGCTATGAAGGAATAGAAAAGAGACAAATACATAGGTAGTAAATATAAACAGGTACTCCTGGAAAACATAGAACTGAGTTCTCGGGGCTGACCTGACCCATCATAGACACCCGCCAGGATGCAGAATATACATGGCATGGTGGTTGCTTAAGAGAAGGTAGATGTCTGTATTTGGCAGAGGTAGAGCCTGGTATTTCTCTTTATTCCTGATTGGTCCTGCTCTGGATCACAGGACACTGACTCCAGAACTCTTTCCCAGGATCCCTTGCAAAGGGCCTTGGGCATTTTGGCCAATGGGAGTCACAGGCAGGAGATGGGAGGGCAGGATGATTGGGGCAACTAGGGGCTGCACTGGAAGGGAGGACACCTTTCAGCGGGACCTCTGCCCAGGCCTGCATCTTCTCTATGACACCCCATCCCACCCTCCAGCTCCATTTGTGCCTCTGGCTCCAAATGGTCCTGCACAACTCTCCCAACACCTGGTAACTACTTCCCTATATTAAAGTCTCTCTTTTGACCTCGCAGGCATGGGCTCCACTTCCCTAGCTGGGTCCTAATAGTGGTCTAGCTGGGATCTGAACATATATCAGACTGTGCTGAGGCCCGAGCAGTCCTCTGTCTCTGCCCTACTGCAGTCCTAGATCCTGAATGCCAGTGCAGCAGCTGGGAGGCCTGAAAAGAGCGAATCTAAAGCAATCCCAAGGAAAAGTGACAGCAGAGCAGCATACCTCCAACATCCTGGTGGGAGGCATGGAAGAGAGGGAGCTCGGTCCAGTGTGAGCCCACTGGCTGTGTAAGCAGGGTGCCTGGCTTGGCAGACAATCAGTAAATGACTATGCCAGTCACCAGTGAAAGGAATGTCCCGTGCCTGCTTGTCCTTCCTGAACATAGGCTACTTTCCATGAGTTTATAGCGACTCTGACCTGCTGCCCAGGGATGACAGAAGTAAGGAACAAAGCCAAAGAGGAAGGAGAATGGTGTCCAGACCATCCAAAGAAGTTATGAACCGAAGGCCCAGCCCCGATGGGACCCATCTGCGTGTCTGCTGCTCCAGCTTGGATTCTCTTGGGCAGCCCCAGGGCAGAAGTCCACTGAGCAAGCGCCCATACATCCACAAACATTTCCCACAAAGGGCTCATGACCCAAGTAGAGAATTTTTCCAACAGCTATGACTTCTGCCCTTCCTCATACTCAGAGTTCCTGGTGATTTAAACTTGTATTTCCATCCCCTTTGCTTATCACTGCAGACTTATTGAGGATAAGAGTGAACACGACATCTATAGATAGTGTTGCACAGATCTACGATTGAATACATATAGTGCTTGTATTTTGTTGAAAGGAAAGAAATGAATAGATGTAACATTTGGATAAATTACTCCAAGCTTCAGCAAAACACAAAAGTAGCAGGCCTTGGTGACTATTGAATGTGTAGCGACTAACACACTCGCTAGCACAGAGGAGGTATGTAGTCTATTCATCCACAGTTCTTGACAGTGAGCCCATGATGTGTACGATGGGTCATTGGCATTTCTCAGAGGCATAGAGATGCCTTAGGTGAGAGGTAGTGAGACCCATTCTATGGGGAAGGTAGACACACACTTGAGTGTCAAAAATACTGAGTAATATTTAATATTGAGCTGTTAAGAACAGAAAGCTCCAGGATCAGAGAGTGATGGAGCGTCTCTGCAGCAGTAAACAAAGACAGCCCCAGCCTCGGATCGTGAAGAGTGAGCTGCTCCCTTATAACGCAGCAGTGAGACTCCAGGCTGCGGTTGGGCCCTGGCTCTGTGTTCACTGGCTCAGAGACTTAGGAAAGTTACATAAATTCTCTGAGCCTCAGTTTCTCATTTGCAAAAGTAGGAGAATATCACCAGTGTTATGGTTGTAGTGAGGATTTAAGTAGCTCATATATTAAGAGCATTTCCCATAATTCATGTTAGACAGACAGCCAGTAAGGGACTGTATTACTCCATGATGTAGTAAATGCATAAACCCAGGGTTTGGCCCACTATCATCATCAAAATCATCATGGTCTTAGTAGTGACCTATTGCTCATGTTACGTATCAGGCTGCTCTAAGTGTTTCCTGTGAACTGATATTTAACATTCAAACCTCCTATTGTTAGCTCCATTTTATAGATGAGAAACGAGATGTCTAGCTAGGTTGGAATCCACAAGAGGATAAGACCAAATAGCAAAATGATGTCAAAATTAAGCCCGTGTTCCAAGGCCAATGATCCTTCCATAAAGACAAGTGTCGTTTCCTCTGAGACCACGTAATCATCAGGGTATGGGCTTGTGATTAATCCTGGACCCTCATGTCTTCACAGGATCCCTGGTGAAATTAGTCAGTGTCTTACACAATTGGTTCCATGACCAAGTATGTTTGGAAAACCTGCGTGGTGTTCGTGGCTTTCCACCACTGTAACCTATATTTGAGATCATCAATTTATATTAAGAGAAGAGATTTATTTCAGCTTCCACTTTGGAAGGCTTCAGGCTGTGACTGACACCATGGCTCTGGACCTGTGGTCAGGTAGCAAATCACAGCAGATGCATGTGGCAGGGCCAAGTCGCCCACCTCACGCTGGGCAGTGAGAGACAGAAAGAAGAAATCAGCACCCCACAGTTCCTCACAAGGTGACCTGGAGATGTCTCACAGGGTCCACCTCTTAAAGTTTCCACCAGTACCCAAGAGCACCAAACTGGGGCCAATCACTTCACAGGACTTGGGGGATGCACCAGATCCAGGCTTCGCACCTCCCTAGGCAGCACAGGAAGCTATCCTCTCTGTCTGCCTTCTGTGAGAGGCGCATGCGAGGGTGATTGAAAGCTACAGTGAATGTCTAGATTTTTGAAAATTTACTACAGTAAAAGACACGTGACGCTCAGTTGCCCTCTGGTTTCTTCTCCTCCCTTCAACTACATTTGGTCCCTGTTCTTGTTACTTGCTGAAGTAGTTCTGGGCATCCTCTTCTGTGACTGTCTTCACTTACATTTTTGTGGTAGCCTCAAAAACATACTCATAGTCATTTTGAAAAAGTCTCATGGTACCAAATCCAGTGGCTAAAGTGAGGGAGGGCACACGGTGACACTTCTTCAAGCCTGTGTTTCTCTTGGCAACAGGAACAGCATCCACCCTAATGTTTGATCACAACTTGTAAAGACAGTCAGGAAAGAGGTCTCCAGAGGCGATCTAGAAGGTGGCAGCAATGGCGGGATTAGTGTTCGAAACGAAGGGGAGGATTTTGAGGGCAGTTAACAGTGTGGCAGCTTTCACTGTAATATTTATTTATTAAAGAGAATAAAAATAGTAAAAAGAAATATTAGAAACAATTCAGAATTTCACTAAACAACATAATAGGAATTGAACAATTGTTGTTATATTGTGTACTTAGCTATAAAAAAGATAAGCTCAAGGCCTTTATAGGTATCTGGATACAACTAGAGACCGTGCTCATAAATGAAATCAATCAGGCCCACATGTGCAAACATCATATCATCTTGCTAGTGTAAGAATCTGAAAGAGTAAATAAAATCTGAAAATTACACTACATACTGTGAAGAAAAAAAATCTGTTCAAAGAGAAGAAACAACTTGGATAAGGAAAAGAAGAGAAGAAAGAAGGAAGGAAAAAGGTATATTTGCGTATATATGTAGGATGCCTTGCATAACTGCACTGCTGATTTCTGCTGGTCTATTGAAAGGAGCGGTTAACAATCACATTTTTTTTCTTTTCCTTTTTAATATCTTATAACTTTTTAAACCAATTTTCATGCTTATATCTGGTAATCTAAGTAACTAATTTGTAATAAATTTTAGAAATTTAAACATTAACTGCCTATTTTGATCATCTCTTGTATGCTGATGGGCTTCGATACTCACCTGAAAGAGGAATTTCCTGTCACACTTCCATGTTGGCTTCAGGTCCCTTCCTTCTTGCATGGCGCTAGCTGTCCCCTGCGGGTCACAGGGAAACTGTGCCAGGTCCAGCCCGCAGGCCCAACTCCATTCCCTGCGCTGCCAAGATCCACACCCCAGTCCTGCCTTGAAATTCATTATTACTCATTTTGAGCTCTAGTTTAAAAAAGAAAAGAGCACCTTCAGGAAACAGTTCTCCCAACCCCTAATCTGTGATCTTCCATCTAACCAAACACACACACACACACACACACACACACACACACACACACCCCTATCCTCTCCTTGAAATGGCCACTTAAAAATCTGGCTCCCTGAGTAAGCCTGGCTAATAGGGAACCCATCTCGGGCTGATAATTCCCATCATTAGGAAGCAGGAGCATGGCCGTGTTTAGCAAGGCAGCAGCGTCTTCCCAGAAGAGGCTCAAAAGGGGCAGAGAAGAGCTCCCAGCCTGGCAGCCCAAATGCAGCTTCCCACTCAACCCTTGCTTGGATCACCATCAAAACTGAATCCCTTGGTGGCAGCAGGAATAACCACCCTTGTGGCCACATTGAGCGGGGTGCATAGTGCCCTCAGATGCATCTCCTGACAGACTCCCTCATGTCCGGTCACCTCCCCTGCACTAGCTGGGTGTCACTTGGTTCATCAGCCCTTTGCAGTAGGTGCCAGCCAGCCGGACTCCAGTGCTGCCAGGATGGCCGATGCTTGGCGATTTGCCACAAGTCCTCTGTGGCTTTTGCTCAGAAGCTACAGCAGCTGGCTCAGCCCAGAGGCTAAAGGCTCGGGGCAGCGAGCGCTCAAGAAACAACAGCACAGCGCCCTCCCTGGAGATGAGGGCTGCTGGGGGAGCGCCTCTGCCTCCAGTGCTTCACAGCTTGAGGGCCGGCATACACTGCACGTGGTTTCCTAGTGTTCGCTGCTGGGGTCTCAGGGGAGGCATTTCCAGGTTCTTGGTGTCCCAAAGAAATGAGCAGATAGTCAAAGGAAGTAAGATGATATTTATTAAACAGGAGTAAGGAGAGTGAGAGAAAGCCACGAAGGTCTGCTCCACAGAACGGGCATGATCCAGTGAGAACAGCTTGTGACCCCACAGGGCCACGGGTTCTCTGAAGGTGCCGGTATTATGGGAGGATTTGTAGCTGGGGACAGACAGGCATCAGAGTCAACCCAGTTCCCTGGAGTGTGACCATACAGGCTTTTGCCCCAGCTCCGCTATGCTCTCTCCCCCTCTTGCTGTGATTTTATGTCTATGGAGAGGAACTGCTGTATGATCCTGCTTCCTTATATTCACAGAAACTAGAACTGCATCACTCTAGTGGAGGTGTGCGCTCAGCATCGCTGGTGAGCTAGAAGAAGATAGAGTGCTGGGTGCTACGGTTCACAACTAGAATGGCTTCCAAAAGTTGATGCACTGACCTCAGAGATGGGTCATGGAAGAGCTGAGGAATAGGAGTGTTGCCAGGAGATGGGCCTGGCTGGAAGAGGCGGGTGTGGGAAACACGACCTGGAAGGGCACGCTTCCCTCACTGACGCCTCCCTTTCCTCTCTGCTCCCTGGCTGCCGTGACGTGAGCAGCTCTTCATCTACCACTCCCCGTCCTGCTGCTCTGTTTCTGCCTTAGGTTATGGGCTGAGACCAGGAGCCAAAATAAACCTCTCCTTTTTTAAGTTATGAGTGTTCAGCATTTTATCATAGAAATGAGAAAATGAAGAAGACAGTTTTGGGTACCAGAGAAGTGGAGGAATTGTCATAGGTCTACCTTTATAAGTGGTTCCAAGAGGAATTTGGAAAGATCTGGAGATGCTAGCCAGAGAAATCCTAGAAGGCTGAAAGCAGAGTTGATGGGTGATTCTGGTCAGAGCTCAGAACACCAACATGCTGATAGAAATGCAGACAGTAAAGGCCAGGCTCAGGGAGTTTCAGCTGGGGATAAAGAACCCGCTTGCAGTTGAACCCAAGATTGTATGTGTTGGATACATACCGATTGCTAGAAAAGTTGTCTATATCTTGTTCCTGTCCTCAGACTGCAAGAGAGTGAGGTTAAGGGCAGCAGGCCAACTTATCTGGGGGGGCCACATCTGGCTACAGCTTGCCATGGGTGCTAGGCACAGAGCTATAGGGTTTAATGCTCATGTTTCTGAGCTTCAGTCTGGCTTTGGTCCTGTCCCTTTCTATGCCCCTCTTCCTCTTTACAGAAATGGGAATGGGAATGCTTACCCTGTGCCATCATATGCTGGCATTATTTAACTTCCCACTTGATTCTTAGAGGGAGATGGCAGCTAAGAGTTTACTTTGAGTTACTTTGAGTCTCAGTGGAGACTTTGGACTTGGACTTTTCAGCCCAGCTAGAATTGTTAAAACATTGGTGACTCTTACATACCGGCTAAATGTATTTTCTATAAAGAGATAGATATTAGTTTTGGGGGGTCAGAAGCACAATGTTATGGTTTAGATCTAGAATGTCCCCCAAAGAGGATCATTGTTCAGAGGTGGGGATTTTAGAAAGTGACTGGATCACAGCGCTGTGCTTATCCATGGGGTGATTAAATCCGCGGATGAATCCATAGCTCACTGTGCTGCTAGGAGGTGGGCCAGCCACAAGAGGGGCCGCTGGGGAGCGTCGCCCTTCCCGACTCTTCCCAACACTGCTTCCTGGCCACCAGGAGGATGAGCGGTGTGCGTCCACTCTGCCCCTCTGCCTCGTAGTTTCTACCTTGAAGCTGAGCAGCCATGAACCAAAATAAACCTCGCCTCCTTTAAGTTGCAGGGGTCAGGGATTTCGTCCCACTGACAGGAAAGTGACAAAGACACTGAGATAGAAACAGTGGATTTTGGTGCCAATGTTTACTGTATAGCAGCAATTTTAGCAATGACCATACACCCAGCTACTTACATACATTTTTCTTTTTTATTTTATTAGTACATGTTTCTAATGTGTGAAGTTTGCACTCATCCTGGGGAGTGGTTACATGTGCATATTACAACTTGATTTTTTTCAGCCCCTTCCCTCTCCCGCCTCCCACCCCAGTCACCTTATTTGTATCTGTTGACAGTATTTGTCTTAGCACATATTATAGATTATGATATTTACATTGATTAGGGTTATTAGATTCCTGCATGTGGCATATCTTTATTTCTCTACTCCTCCTTCCCTTTCTCCTTACCCTTCTGTTCTCTTGTATCATTTCCCTATTGTGCCAAGCCTGTCCCCTTGTCCCTTTCAAGACACCTTTTTCCCATTTTGTTTCTATTTTGCTACACTCGAATGAGGACTACCACACAGTGCTCAAGTTCACGTGTCCGATTTATTTCACTCAACGTATGCTTTCCAGGCACCCATTTTCCTGCAAACACCTCAGATTGGTCATTCTTCATAGGCGAGTAGACTTCCGTGATGTATAGATACCATATTCTGTTTATCCAGCCACCTGTTGATGGCTAGACAGGCCTGTCCCAGGATTTAGCTCTCGTACTCTGTGCTGCTATGTGTTGGCAAGCAAGTATTGCTGTAGTGGGATGACTTAAACTCTTTGGGGAAGACACCGGGTGGGGAGGTAGCTGGGTGATATGGAATGTCTAATCTCAGTCCTTAGAGCTCTCCAAGTGGCTGCGTTAGCTTGCGCTCCCACCAACAACTCAGGAGATTCCTTTCCCACCACAAGCACGCCAGCATTTCTTGCTATTTGATTGCCCAATGACTGTCATTCTTCCTGGAGTAAGATAAGATCTCCATGTTGTTTTAATTTCCATTTCTTAAATATTGAACATTTTTTCATAAATTTATTGGTCATTTGTATTTCTTCTTCTGTGA
>NDGN011194751.1:0-11193 GCA_002564285.1 Tympanoctomys barrerae | reverse complement strand
GGAGAATATCTAGAAGCAGAATTACTGGCCAGGAATAATATAGTCACCATGTATTTTCAGATTGCTCCCCAAAGTGATTGCATCAATCTATGTTGCACAAAAGCGGACTACTTAAATTCTCATTACATCCCCACTAACCCTTGGGGTCAGTGACTTGTAATTCTTTGTTTCTCTGGTCACTGTAAAAGAGAATCTTATTTTAATTGTTATTTCCATAAACTGATGAAACAATGTATTTGTATATTGCATTCTTTTATTTTTGGCATTTTGCAACTTTAAATTCTACACTTAATTTTTTCTGTTTGATTCTTTATATGCTTCAAATCTAGAGAATTTTTTGGTGTGTTTTGGATACTAACCCTTTGTCAATTGTCAAATGTAATTATGTTTTCTTAGACTTATATTTTCACATACTGTGCCTTTAGTTTTGTTTCTGTTATGGGAGGCCTATAAGCAACAAAATAAATAATTGTATATGTGTATACGCATGTAACATCACCTGGAGGAAACACTTTTAGAACCACCGCAGTGTCCACCAGGCCATGTCTTCAGTTGATGTCCTGGGCCTTCCTCCCCCTGTATTCTGTCATCTTTCTCTTTGAAACTCTTAATAGAGTTACACTGTGTCATATTTTTCACTCAATATTATGTCTGAGAGATGACCTATGTGGAAACGCTGCAGTTGTCATCATGGCTGTGTAGTATTCCATTGTGTGACTTTGTCATTTCCCATTCTACAATCAACGCACATGAACTCTTTCACATTTTAGATTATTTATAGTTCTACTGTAAAAATTCCATCTTTGACCTTTGTTTTCTTGGATATATATCTAGGAGTAGAATTTTGGGGCATGGAGCTTATGGCGCACATGTTTGGCTTTAGTGGATATAGTCAGGTCGCTTGCCAAGTGGTTTCCTGCGTGAGCACTGCAGGGAGCCCAAACGCTTTGTGTCTTCTTCAGTTTGACGTACAGTAAAGTAGGTTGGTCAGTCTTTGGGTGTTAGTCATAGTATATTGTATCAACCCATAAGAAAACCACCTTTATGTAGGAGATTTTATACAGTTTAACCTAGTACTGACCTGCATTTTTCTGATGATTAATAATGTTGAGCACATTTCATAGGTCATTCATAAATTTCTTTATAAAGTGTTACTGTCTTTTACCCATTTTCTTGGATTGCCAACTTTCTGATATGGAATTGTATGTAAGGAATTCAATGTATTGTTGGGTGTATGCAGTGAAACTATCTTCCTATGGTTTGTAACTTGCCTTTTCTTTCTGTTTGTGTTGGCTTTTTATCAAAAGAAGTTCTAAATTTTAATAAATCTGACTTTTAAAACATTTTGTTATGTTTATAATTGCACAGAGGTTTTGTATATAAGAAATATTTGTCTATTCAAAGATAACGTTTCCATTTAAAAGTCTGACCATTTTGACCATCAGTCATGTTCAGGGCCAACTTTGGATTTATTTATTTATTTGTATTTTAGGGAAGGTTCTACAGGGTTTTCAGGGTTTCACTGTGTAGATTGGATTTGTAGTGATCCGCCTGTTTACAGCCTCCCAAGAGGTGGGATTGCAGGCGTGCGCCACCATGCCCAGTCTCAATTGCTGTCTTAGGGCGCCCTGGGGGCGGGACTAGGACGGCAGGCCTGGGGATGGAACCCTTGGCCCCTGTGCCTGCTTGCAGGTGCTTTAATCCACTGAGCTATTTGGCAGGCCCCTCAACTTTGGATTTTTAATATGTTCTGTGCAGAGGCCTGAGTTCATCTTTTAGTACAACATGCAAAAGCAATGTATAATTTGTTGAAAAGACCTTCCTATTGAATTATGATGATACCTTTGTCACATAAATCAGGTGACTGTTAATGTGTGGGTTTCTCTTGGGTTTCCTATTCTGTTCTGTTTATCTATTGCTATTCTTTCTATGTGCTTTTTGATGTGTGATGGTTCTAAATTTAAATATACAGAATATGCCAGTCTTTTTTGTAGTCTGTACATTTTTCATCTTTTGTAATGCCAGCTAGTAAAGATATATTTCTATATTATCTCCCTAAGGTTTTATACTTTTGTCTTTCAAAAGTTTAAAGATTTTAAGAATTTATTAAGTCAATTTGTGACTGAGTTTGGGGACTAGTTTGAGTTATAGACCTGATTTTATTTTATTCTACATATATTTCAATTATCCCAATGTCACATATGGAATAGTATTTTGTTTTTCTTCTGTGAACATCTATGCCAGCTCTGGAGCAAATTAAGTTCCCACATGTGCATGAGCTTGTTTCTGGACTTCCAATTTTTCTATCTGCTTACCTACTCTTCGTCAAGATCACAATATTCGAATCTTTGTATCTTCAAGTCTTCTGGAATTATACTTGTCAGAAATGTCTTGGCAATTTTTGACCATTTATACTTCTTTATGAATTCTAGAACAAATTTGTCAATTCCATAAATGTCTGTAGGATTCTATGGGGCTTTGAATTGGATCTGTAGATCCATATAGTGAGAACCAGCATCTTCATAGACATTAAGTTTTTCTGCAGATGTATCTTGCAACTCAGCTTATTTAGGATTTTCTTGAATGTGTTTTATAATGTTTTTCCAGGAGTAACATAAAATTTATGTGTTAGATTTACATGTAGAAATATTTTCATTATAAATGATTTATTCTTCACTATTTTTGCCATGACCAGTGCACATATTAGATACAATTTAACAAATAATTATAAAGCAAGCACCTATGCTAACAGTACCTGGATCAAGCAATGGATTCATTTAGTTCTATAGCAAATATTCCTGGTTACAACTTCCTAGCCGCTCTGCAGAAGAAACCGCTATCCTTAGCTTTGTATTGATTGGATCCTAATTTTAGTTTTGACACTTGACTCTTCCACTTTAAATAATGTAGTGTTGCTTTGCCTCTCTTTGGTTTTTGTGAGTGGAGTCTCACTGTATGCAGCCTTCTGTCATGACTTTTCCTCAGTCTGATGCTTGTGTTACTCATGGATGGTGCAATGCTATCTTTTTTTTCTAAAGAACAAAAATAATGTTTCTAGCATTTTGTTTTTGGAGCCTAGAAATGTAACTGCTTTTGGCTGTTGATTGTGTATAACTTTAGTACATTTTCTTCTCATAGTGAGTAATTTATATGTAGATATTTTGTGCAGACAAATTTATCCTGAGAAAATTATGAAAGTGTAGTTTTTCATTCCAACATTATGCCTTTGATATGCATTTGGTGTTTATTCGTGTCTCCTTTCTGTGTTGGCGAGGACCTCTAGGGCCTTGTGGAACAGATTTAGAAAAGTGCTTTGTTCACATTCTTAAAAGGATCACTATTGATTACAGTGCTTATTGCTCTTTAAAACATGAAGTGAGTAAAAGTGTTTCCTTTCTCCTGTTTCGGCATACCTTTATTTATTTATTTTTAAAAATTTTACTTAATGTGTTTGGTTGTTATAGGGTCTCACTATGCAGCTCAGACTCATGGTGGTCCTCCTGCTTTCAGCCTCCCCAGCGCTGAGACTACAAGCACTTACAGCCTCCTCCATACTCTGTAGCTGACACAGCCCACCCTGGGGGCGGACCTGGCTGGGCATGTGGTGTAGGGGATGGAACTGCGGTTCCTGCACCTGCCTAAGCTCCCCTAAGCAGGCGCTTTAGTCTGCTGAGCTATCTTGCCAGCCCCAGCATGCTTTTAAAAAAAGTCATGTCCAAGCTGAAAGAATTCAGTACCAGTACATTTTCACATAAGAAATGATTGTGAAGGTCCTTCAGTAAGAAAGATAATGATAGCAGATATAAATATGGCTCCATCCCAAGAAATACATGTTTAAATAATTTAAACATCTCTTTAAGTGATAATTAAACCATTGGAGGCTAAAATACTAGCATGTTGTGGGGAAGAGTGATCCCACATGCACTGCTCTGGAAGATTCTTAAGCTGTGTGTGTGTGTGTGTGTGTGTGTGTGTGCAAACAATAATGAGACTTTTTTCCTGGGGTCACTCTGTACTTTTATATATTTATTATTTTTTCTTATGTCCTTCACTTTTTATTTTTATGTAATTAGTACAGGGTCAACAGGATCTCACTACACAGATTGGACTCGTAGTGATCCTCCCATTTTCAGCCTCCCAAGCACTGGGATTATAGGCATGCGCCACCATGCCCAGTCTCAATTGCTGTCTCAGCGTGTTCCAGGGGCAGGGCTAGCATGACTAGTCTTATGTCCTTCATAAATAGCTTTATTTTTCTTTTATGCAGTCCTTGCTCATTTTGTAGTAGATTCATTTGATTTTAATGCATGTACAACATTTTAAGACATAATATTACAAAATAGTGTTCTAGCTTTCTTTATCTCCATTTTTATTCCACTAAGCCAAATAGTTTCAAACCTTTAGGTTATAGCAACATTTGTGTTCATATTTCTAATATTATGCTTATGTTGCTATTTTTCCATTTATTTAATTTTCTTAGTTCTTGCTTTACAAAAATGAGGATCTAGCTCTTTCCTACTACTCCCAAACATACTTCCTTACTCCCACATACTACTGTTTCTTACAACATGAAGTTTTTGCTTTGCTTTGCCTTCTTGTTTTTTGGTCTTTTTGAGACAGGATTTTGCTAGGCAGTTTAGGCTGGCCTTGAACTCACTTTGTAGTCTGGGGTCGCCTCAAACTCCCAGCCCCAGCAATTCTCCTGCCTCGGGTTACCGAATACTGGGATTACAGTGTGCGCCATCATGTCTGGCCATGACATTTTTTTTAAATTAACATGCAGTGTCCAACCTGCGTGACTGAAAATTTTGCTCTTGGCTGAGCTATTTAGAACACTGTTTCCTTTCTTCTACAATACTATGTTCCTTTCTTGGGTGAGTTTTTCACATGTCGATCCTTAGGTGAGCCCCACGATTTTGAACATATCTGTCTCAGTTACTCTTCTCTCATTGCTGGGACAAATACCGGACACCCGAAATGAAAGAAGGAAAGGTTTATTTAGCTCACAGTCAGTGGGGGTTTTAGTCTATACTCAGCTAGCTCCGAGGCAGAGAGGCACAAGGCAGAGGGCAACCTTTCATGGCAGCAGCAAAGAGCAAGAGAGCAAAAGGGAGGAGTAGTGGCAACAATGGCGACAGAGGGCAAGTCCATCTTTCTAATGTTGCATTCAGGCTACCTGCCCCATGCGGTGCAGCACTCACACCCATCATACCAGTGGGTCATGAGTTAATCACAGACTCTGCACGTCTGTCTCATGACTGCACGAGGCTTTGGGGGCACAACTAGACACAAACAATAACAATACCTGCAAGATTTATTCCAATGTGCAGATCTGCTCTGTGT
This sequence comes from Tympanoctomys barrerae, assembly GCA_002564285.1. NCBI lineage: Eukaryota > Metazoa > Chordata > Mammalia > Rodentia > Octodontidae > Tympanoctomys > Tympanoctomys barrerae. The sequence continues at coordinate 5,850 of NDGN011194751.1, read as the reverse complement.
TTGGGAGCCAGCTTTCCTGTCCCTGCTATCACGATGCTGCTTATCACCAGCACTAGGAAAGGGTCTGTGCTGTGGGCAGTGCATGAGTAACTGCAGTAAGTATATTTTAGAAACTGGATCATGTGGCTTGAGTTTTCATTACGTTTTATCCATTATTTTCAGTCTCTCTATAACTTTGCTATGATCTCTGGGATTTTCTTAACTTTATCTGCAAAATCTTTTCCTTGTCTTTGCCTTGTTTTACTTTTCCCGTACATGTTTAAATTTATAGCGCTAAGTTCTATAAGTGTTTTGTCTTTGTTCTTCTTTCCTTTCTTCTGTGTATGTGTGAGTCACTGAGGATAAAATCCTAGCCTCCTATATATTAGATAAACCCTCTACCACTGAGCTGCATCCCAGGTTCTTTGTCTTTTGAGTCAAGTTCTCACTAGCTCATACAGACTTGAGTTTGAGATGCTCCTGCTTCAGTCTCCCAGAGTGTGTGTGATTTGAGAGGATGTGCCTATAGCCTTGACCATTCTTGTAGCTTATTTTTAAAAAAATATTTTTGTTTGTTTGTTGCTCCTTGCATCTTTCTCTATATGCTTATTTACTCTGACGTTGTTAACAGTTTAAGCCTAATGTCTATGGGTTTATGGCTATTTACTCGTATTATGAGTAAGGCACTGGAGTTGGTGGAACTCTTAGAATATGGCTCTACCTTTACAAGTTAGACTTTAAGACTCGATTAGGTCCTCTACAATGAATTTTCTTATGAATGTTTCGTTCATTATTAGATTACTGGGTAGATTTTTGAAAAATTTTTTTTCAAAATATAAAATAGATTTTATATTTCAACAAGTGCATGTTGGGATTGTACCAAAATGGCTATATTTCTCTTCTCTAGGAAAAAACTGAAATTTTCTGCTTTTTAGGAAAGATGAAAAGCTGGAGTGGGGAGGCTGATGCCAGCAGTGGTCCTTCTGCCAGTGTCCTTAGGGTAAAATATACATTCTTCTCTCACCAGATATGGAGAGATTAATATTTTCTTGTGCAAACAAAGATGAGACCTTGGGCTGGCCAAATAGCTCAGCAGATTAAACCACCTGTGAGCAGGCGCAGGGGCTGGGGTCCAATCCCTGGACCTGCTATGCATGTCCTGCTCCCAGGGCATGCTGAGGTGGCAATTGAGACTGGGAATGGTGGTGCACACCTGTAATCCCAGCTCTTGGGAGGCTGTACACAGGCAGATCACTACAAGCCTGATTTAGTAGTGAGACCCTGAACACCCTGTAGCCCCTAAGATAAAAAGAAAATAAGAACTAGAAAGACTGTTACCTATTTTAATGTAGTTGATCACCTTGCCCTACTCTTACATTTTTGTGTTTAATATAACTTTTGCTTTCTAAAAGCCCCTAAGAAATTAGATTATATTAACAGAACATCAAACACAATGCCCTTGATGTATTTTAAGGACAACAAATACAACCCACAGATGCTTTCTCAGTGAGTGCCTTTCTTGTGGTTCTGCTACTTTCCTTCCCTCAGTCTGGTTTTCCTCCTACTCTTTAGCCTCACAGGGCAGTGAAAAGACCCCGGCTCTGTTCCTGCAGCAGGAGCTTCCAGTTTTGCAAAGAGGGAGAGGGAGCAGCCTTCTGCAATCATTAGTTGTAGCTGGGGACAAGCACCAGTGCTGCTTACTGTGCCGAGGGATGGGGTGAGTCAAGATTCTTCCTTAGCCAGTAAGCTAAGACATTCTCCACAGAGGTCTTAGGAACACCTGAACAGAGAAAAGGTGAGAAGCAATGGGCTGAAGGTGTGAGCCTGAGGGAGGCCCTCTGGGTGTAGCCAGGACGCCTGTGCTCTTCTGTGCCTCTCGCCTGCTTGGGCCTTAGCTTCCTGAGCTATAGAACAAGAGGCTTGATTTCCCTAGCTCCTGTGATCTTTTGGGGCCCTAATGTTATTTTATATGTAAAACAATACCAATGCTAGTTAATCTTCCAGAAAAAGACACAGAATCTTCATTGTTTAATGAAGTGTGAACTTCCAGGTCTAAACTGGAAGAGATCTTACAACCTCTCAGAATTGAATTTTTTCTTCTTTCCGTGACCACTACCCTGATTTTAACTATATAAGATAGAAGGCATCCTGGAGTTCCCTAAATATACCCACAGCTGTCTGAATCATGCCACCCCTGTCCTGACTCCTGAAACCTGTTACTGTTTGTCTTCCCTGGCAAAAGGACTCTACAGATGAGATTAAGCTGAGGATACTGAGAGGGTGAGGTTATCCTGGCTGTGCCTGATGTAATAATGACGAAGTTCATGGAAGGGGAAGAGGGAGAGTGCTGTTGGCAGAGTGCTGTGAGGTGCGGTGGCTTCAGGCTCGGTTGCTGACCACACAGCGGAGGAAGGGGCCAGCGGTAGCTGGGAGCCACGGCCAGCACTTTCTAGAGTGTGGGGCACAGCTGCCACTGGACTGAAGGCCTGGGAGCAGGTTCTCTGCTTCTGCCCTCCAGAAGATAATGAATTTGTGTTGTTCTAAGCCACTAAATTTGGAATAATTTGTTCCAGTAGCAGTAGGAAATTAATACAATCCCTTACTTCTGGCCTTTATTATATTGAACAAATTCATTTTAGTTTTTATTTTAGTTCTTTGCATGTTGTTCTCACAGTGGCAAGTACTGCTATCTCAGTGACCAAGAATTATGCCATATTGAGTTGTTTATATGATAGATAAAGGAATAGATAACTGATATACTTCTGAGTGTCATTGTTTTCCTGAGTTTAGTTATTTCCTGGGACTTTGTTTCATTTTTAGAATTTATAGAATGTTGGATCAGAAAGAAGTCTACACATGACCTAATGAAGACTAAAACTATCTTGTTATAAAAGAAGAAATTGTGATCCATCGAGATAAACCTGTGAGTGTCCCTACAGTCATCCAGGTTGCTTAAGAGCCTGAGATTACACTTAATGCCTTCTGGCTCCTGGGCTAGCCTTCATCCCATTTCAACACATGGGTCCCAAGCAAAATTGTTAGGACAGGAAATATTTAGTAAGCCTGGCCTCTTTGTGTGAGATATTCAGGCATATGAAATTCAGGCATGCCTGCGTCTGTGGACCATTGTGGGAAAGCCCATCTCTACCATTTCCCAACAAGATGGCCCTGGACAAATTACTTGACTTCTCCTTGCTTCCAGTTTAACTTGTCAAACAGAGATGATATTAGCCCTGAATTGATGGATTTGTGAGAAGGTTTAAATACATAGTAACTGTAAAACTCATAAAAAGGGTCTGGATCATATCTAATACTAAATTATTAAAATAAAGGCAAGATATTCCAGCTAAACAAAAAACACTGCTTTACTAACGTTAGTGTTGTTAATGTTTGTTACTGCTGTGGTGAAAGCACGAATACTTCCCCTGAGTATAGGGCTCTGTACTGTAAATCAGCTGTGGACCGAAACCTTTTACTCTTCCATGACCGCAGATATTCTGTGGAGAATTAGCACATGATGGTCATGAGTACTCTTGCTGGTTAAGGTCATATTCACACCAAAGAACTGCAGAGTGCCTGGTTCTGTCCTGCCATTCCTCCAAGCAGCAGTGTTTTAAGAACAAAGCAGCTGATGTTGTGTTTCGGTTCTTTCATAACGCTGAGCACTTGCTTAGGCTGGCAAACTGCTGAGCAGAAGTGCTGGATTTGTGTGTATCTGAGAAAAGGGGACAGTTTAGACTAAAGAGAGCGAAGAAAGAAACAGGAAGTGAAACAGTAGAACAGAAAGACATAGGTAGATAGAGGAAGAGAATAGAGGAAGGAAGAAAGAAGGAGCTATGAAAAGACATGAAAGATAGATGAAAACAAAAGGGGCAAGAGAGCGGAAGAGGCTGTTTAGGGGAAGAGAAGACAGAACAAGCAGAAACCTTTTGCATGAAGTGTGTCTGTTTCCTAAACCAATGCTTCTTACACTAGGGATTGTTTTGGAATCACCTGGAATACTTGTTAAGGTTTCTTGTCTTCCATTCCCAGAGATTTTGATCCAACAGGACAGATCAGAGCCCCACAATTTTCATTTCTAATAAGCTCAGCTGTGATGTCAGCGCCGCTGATCTGAGAATATTTTGAAAATCTTTGGGTAGAACTCTGACCGTACCAAACAAACTGTTCTTGGGTTCTTTTCATTAAGCTATATTATGCATACAACCCATTGCACATATATTATTGTGTTCCTAGCATAATGGTTTCCTGACACGAACATTTCCATACTAGGTCATATAAAGATCTATCTGTCCGAACATATTGTCCCTGGCTAGGATATCAGTAGATGATTTAGATAAAATTTTAATAGCACAATATTATTTTCCACCAGAAAAATATAATGAACTCCAGTAAGTTTTCTAGTCTTTCAAAGAATAGCATGCATGTATGTAACCAAAATTGAAGGCTAGAGTAGAAAGTGCCTGTGTATCTTTGATTGCATCTGGTCCTGTTTAAGATATAGCCCATTTGCTTTCTCTTTATTTAAAAAAAGAGGAAATTTTGGTGTGTTATGTGGAATTCTCTCCCATTCTTGCAGTTAGAGATTTATTGGATTTTTATAGTAGGTAATATCAGATGTTGAGCAAGGAATCTGTTGAGACTGCACCCTTTCAACTCTGCCTCTTTTTTTTTTTTTTTTAATCTTTTTATTTATCTGGTACAGGGTCTCAATACAAGTCTCTTCAGACTTGTAGTGATCCTCCTGTCCTAGCCTTCCTGCAGCTTGGATTATAGGTGTGCACTACCATACCTGGTTTAGGTGGCTGGCTCTGTGTAGGGCTGACACAGCATGCGGTACCAGGGACCAAACCCAGGTCCTTGCTCTTGCGAGGCAGGCGCTTAGACTGCTGAGCAATCTCCTGCTGCTCAACTGGGCCTCTCAAATGGCAGTGTGAATCTTGTTAACATGTAGATTATGCCCAGGTGTGGGGGCCCAAGTTCTGCTTGTAGCAAACTCGGGGTGCTAACCATACTGACAGCCCTTAGATGACATAGTCGGACCCTGCGCAGCATGGCGGTTCTCAGACCCTAGCAGACACTGAAATCAAAACAGGCCTGGCAGCGTGCAGACTGTGGGTCTTGGTGCAGTGTGTTGACTCCAGGGGAGTAGCACCTGAGGTTGTCTGTATAGCTGAGTTCCAGGTGTTGCTGGCAAACAGGTGAGCGCAGGCTGTGCACCCCTCCCCCACTTTTTTTCACTGATGCAAACTGACTTCTCTGAAATTTACACTGTAGCGGATCCGTCTTCAGTTTTCTCTGCCCAGGTCGTCACTGGCCGCTTCTTTGACACAGCCAGTGGGCTCCTCTCCGGCCTCACGCTCTTCAGCTTTTCAGTGGCTTCTTTCTGACGGTCAGAAGTCTGCTCTTGATCCCTGTATCCCTCTTGCGTACTCAGTAGAATCTACTCTTTGTTTGCTGTCTGACTTGGGCTCCGCTGCAGCCCGCAGTGTCAGCCTCCCCTGATATTCTCCGCCCTGGGGCTGAGGTCCTAGGCCTGTAGAGGAGCCTACCTCTTCCAGAGCGATCTGAGCCACAAATGGGATCCTGTTATCATCCTGTTTCGAGTTCTTCAGTGTTGCCAGCTCCTTGACGAATGGGATCCACACCTCTCAGCTTTCTAGTGTGGCTCTTTAGTCTCTCCCCCTTATCTCCCCGTCTGCATTTGCTTTTTCCTCACAGGCCTCTGCCGGGATTTCACAGACACACCCGAAAACATCTAATTCCATAGATGCGACAGGGTTTCCTACTCCACACCTCTGTCAGGTACTTCTCTCTTCCAAGCATTCCCACCATCCTTTTCTCAACCCAAGTGCCTTTTACCTTCCTCGT
>NDGN011194719.1:0-42297 GCA_002564285.1 Tympanoctomys barrerae | reverse complement strand
GATCACCAACTGGATGTCCCAGACGCTGCCCTCTCTGGTGGGCCTCAACACCACCAAGCTCTCGGCGGCCAGCGGCGGGACGCTCGACCGCAGCACGGGCGTAAGTGCCGCGCCGCCCGGCCTCCCGCGTCCCCTGCGCCGGGCCAGGCGGGACGGGGACGCTGCGCCCCGGGAGGAGCGCGAGCGCGAGGCCGGCGGGCGGGGTTCCAGTTGGTCCCTCTCTAGCCGGGCCAGGCCCAGGAGGGGCCCAGGAGCCCTCTCGGGGGCACCGCACCCCAGCATCCTCGTGCACTATTAATGAGTCCCTCGTTCCAAAGCGTAGGAAACTGAGGCTGGGACTTGGGGACTTGTCCAAGGTCACTCAGCAAGTGAGGGGCGGAGGTACCGCTGGACCCACTTTGGGGTCGCCCCGGCCTGGACGCAGCCCGCTCTACTTAGTCATAACCGGGCGGGACCCGAAGCGGGTCGCAGAGCGCAGGGCACCGCTCCCCTCCCGTCCCTGCACGAAGGGAAGCGCCGTGCGTTTCCTCCTCCGGATGGGGTGCAGAGGAGCCGCGGGCTGCTGGCAGAGGCGCTAGCTTATGTTTCTCCCCTGGCCTCGCCCGCTCCTCCCTCCTCACCGTGAAATCGCTGCTTTTCCTGTCGGGGGAGCTGAGGCAAGGGTGGCCTGGGGCTCCTGGGCGGGACTCGGGAAAGTAGTGTGGTGGCCGGAGCGGGCTGAGCCGGAACCACCCAGCAGCTAGGGGTCCACGTTGCAGGAGGGCTGCCCTGGCCAGGCTCCCATGAGTGGAAAGGAGAGCAAAGGGCAGGTTCCATCCCATTCCCCTTTGTGCTGCGGAAGGCTCTCGTGCTCTCTGGAGGTCTCCAGGTGTGACCCCGTCTGAGTCTCTCGGTTTGTCCTGCCAGCTTCCCTGGGGCTTCAGAAGTAGGATTTGCGTCCTGCAGGATTGTGTTCCCTGCCTCTGGTCCCTGAGCACCTGGGGTTGGAAATGAATGAAATTAAATACATCACTCTACTATAGATTCTCCCGCCCAGCTCCCCCCTCCCGGCCCCGTCTAAAAATAGCAGGGAGGTGACCAGTGGAGGAGCATTGCTGGAGGCCCAGCAGGGGTAGGGCGTGGGCTCAGAGCGCCGGCAGGACCATCCAGTGCGCTCTGGCCGCGAGGTGGGCTTCCGCAGCCCCCAGGACGGAGGGTGGGGTGACCCCTGCACGATAAATCACCAGCAATCTGGTGACATCAATCAAATGGCTTGTGGGTGGGAGCCCTCGTGGAGTTGGAGCTGATGTCCTCATGGGGCTGCCAGCAGAAAGCTTGCCTTTTCTTGGGGCTGTCGCAGCCCTGGGCGCTCCGGGGCTCCGGATTGAGGGCCATGGCTGAGGGTGCGTCCTCATCTGTCCTCATCTCCGCAGAGCTGGGCTCAGCTGTGCCTGCCTCCCTAGGAGGGAAGGTGTCTGACGGTGTCACTTTCTTGCCTCCCCTCCAGCAGCAGCGCCCTCTGGTCAGCTCCTGTACACCCAGAGCATCAGTTGAGTTGGGTCACAACTCTAAACAGCCCTGGGGTTGGATTTTAAAGTTGAAAGAGCTGAGGCTCTTTGACTTCTTTCAGCCCTGGGCCCCCTAGCAGGGGACCTATACCTCTTTGTTCCCAGTAGCCCCTTTCCCTAGGAGGGGCCTTGTGCCTTTGGGCCACCCCCTTGTGCCTTCTCACAGGGGCTGGCCACTGTGTCCCCAAGTTGCTGCTGATTCCTGACCTTCCTTTCCCTTTCCTCCCTGTGCCTGCACCTCGCCCGCCCAACCCTGCAGGTGCTGCCCACCAACCCCGAGGAGAGCTGGCAGGTGTACAGCTCTGCCCAGGACAGCGAGGGCAGGTGTATCTGCACAGTGGTCGCGCCCCAGCAGACCATGTGTTCCCGGGATGCCCGCACGAAACAGCTGAGGCAGCTACTGGAGAAGGTGAGTCCACGCTGGGTGTGTGTGTGTGTGTGTGTGTGTGTGTGCATGCATGCTTGCACCTATGCCAGCTTTCTGGGTCCATTCATGACCTCTGCTGGTGCAGCCCCACCTAAAGGTTTGTGAATGAATGAATGAATGAGTGGGAGCATGAATAGGTGGGTGGAGGGGCAGACAGAGGGGTGCAAGAGGATCCCCAGGGTGGTGCTGGAGGAGACAAGTGCACCTATTTCCTGGTCCTGTGGACTGCACTGATGGCTCCTGGGGTGCAGGGAGACTAGGCTCAGGGTCCTTTGCTATATATACACTCCCTCCTACTGACATGTGTACCCCACAGCCCGAGAGCTCAGACCTGCTCCCCGGGGCTCAGCATTGTGTGGCCATGCAAGTTTCTGTGGTGGGGCGTTTGGTCTGGGTGCTCACTGCTGTGGATGCTTCAGTTCAGAAGGACTGAGTGGTCACCCTCATAATCCCCAGGACCACGTGTGTGGGTGGCTTACACATCACTCCCTTACTCCACTTAATCTTCACAAGGAAGGTGTGGCAATGGGGTGAGGTCGTTAACTGATTCCAGAAGGAGAAGGTTGGGATACCGCAGAGGACCCACCTGCCTGGTCCCAACAGCTGGGACCCTGTGACTCAGGACACCCCCTCTGGTCCCCTTCACTTTAGGAAGGCAGAGGCTGTGGAGGACAGCCTCCCCTCCTGCAAGCTGGTCCCCGTGCCCCTCCCTCCTGGCCCCTGGCTCACCCACTGCTCCTCCCTGCTGTGGGCAAAGCACAGTCCCTTGTGGGGCTCCGTTTCCCCAGCTGTCAAGGCAGGAGGTGGGCCAGAGATTCTGAGGTTCCCCAAAGACTGCAGTTGCTGGGTCCCATGCTGGTGCCCCTGGAGGGCATGGCCTTGCCTCCTGGGCAGGCTGAAGCAACTGTGGTTGCCAAGGAGCAGGGTGTATTTTTTTTCCTGCCATCTTTAGCCACTTGAATAAATCTTTTGCAGAGAGTTACAGAAAATGCATTTAAGGGATCACACAAACATTTATTAACACCAAACAAGAGAGCTAGGGTCCTAATTGGGCCTTTAATTATTCAGATGCTGGAGAGAGGCTTGGGGCGGTGCAGGGGGTGGGCTCCTGGGGGAGGCTGGCGGCTGGGAAATGGGTTCCAGAAAGCTCTAGAGCCCTGGGAAGGAGGCCTTGAGCTTTCCTTTCTGCCTACGCAGGCCACAGCTCTGCTTAAAAATTTAAAGCCCTGTTTCATGCTCGCGGGCACTCTATTTTCGGCGGCACAAGCCATTGGCTGGAAGACAGGCCACCTCCTTAGTGGCCTTGCCTTGAAAGGGGCAGATGGACCGCGAGGCCGGCGAAGCAGCTTCTCCGTGCTGCCGCCTCCTGCTCCCCCCTGGGGCCTGCGGGGTGGGGGAGGGGCTGGGCCGAGCCCGCCCTGGGGCCTCAGGGGGAGGCGCCTCGGCCAGGCACTTGTTTGGGTGGCCTGGCTTTGTGCGGAGGCCCATCGGGTGGGATCTCAGAGCCTCTGCGTGATGGCCTAGAGCCCTTGGGTGGGTGACGGCCAGACTGCTCTCAGAAGAGCCTGAGTGTGAGAGGCCAGGCTTTGTTGCCCAGGACTCCAGCCTCGCGCTGGCTGTGTAGCTGCAGCCATTGGCTTGGCGCCTTGGCCTCCACGTGTAAAGCCGCTCAGAACACTTCCTCCCCCAGGGATGTGCGGAGGTCACACGGGCTACGTGCGGGACAGGCCCTGCCCAGTGCCCGGACTCCTATGGACGCTCAGTAGGGACCCAGCGGCTAGACCCTCGCCTGCCGCGGACCAGGTGTGCTGGCAGGTGATCCCGCCCTCCTCCCCACCTGCTGCCACACTGGCCAGGGTGCTGCTTGGCTTTGTGACCTTGGCTGTGCCTGTTGGCCTCTCAAGGACACATCTTGGAAGTAACAGGATTTGTGGGCCTCGGAAGAGGCTGTCTGTGGACACAGATGCTCTGAGCGCAGTGGTGAACTGGAGCCCTTTAGTGAAGGGCTCGCTGGGGGAGGGGCCAGGAAGCACGTGACCTGGCAGGAGGAACACCGCTTCGGGCTGCTGGGCGACTTGGGATCTGCAAGGTTTGCCTTTTAAATTGAAAGTCTCATCTTTAAAATTTGAAACGTGGTAAAGTAGTGAGGGAGGGGGCGCCGTGCAGCGCGTGGCCTCCGGACCTAGCTGCGTGGGCGCCGCAGGCTTCGCCCTGGCTCTGAGAAAAGGGTGCTGAGCAGAGCTGTCCACTCACTCCCCGAGAGTTCTTGTCCGCAAGGTAGATGGGACAGGTGCGTGGCTTGGCATGGGGCGGGCCTTGCAGGGTGGCCAGGGCCCAAGTCCACAGCTTTACCCCAGGAGCGCGGCTGTCATCCACAGACAGCAGCCAGTGAGGAGGAGAAGACATCGGGGTCTAAGTCACCCCCACACTCTTACAAACCCGAAATTTTGAAGTGACCCGCTCTCTCTCCCTTCCAGGAAAGTCCCTTGCGTGAAGTGCTAAGAAGGCAGTGTCCTCTTCCTCCTCCTGAGGAGACTTTAAACATTCTTTTAGTATCATTTCAGAGGGGAGATGGGCAGCAGCAGGTGGGGATCTCACTGTCGTCTGTGTAGCCACCAAACAGGCAGAGCTCAGCCTTATACCCAAATGCTTGTGTTCCTAGAAGGGAGAGCATTTTCCAATTCAGCAAAAGAGCAGAAGTGGAGATTTGCTGTTGGAGGTACCTTCTTCCTCAGCAATTGGATTGGATTCAGAAACGACCCCCGCCACTGCGGCGGCGGCTGCCTGGCTTCCTGCTCCTCCCCGCCACCACCCTGAGTGCGTTTGCACAGAGCCACAAGCCGCCTTCCTGCAAATGAAATGCTCTGGCAGGTGGCTGCACTAAAACTGTTTTTCTTTTAAGCTCTCTGGAATCCTGTTGAATATTAAAGTCCCATCTTGAGGCGAGACTCAATTCAGATCTGCCTGTAAAGATGTAAAACAGCGATCCTTCATTTGCTGGGTGATTGATTCCTGACTCCACGCTCCGAATGTGTGTGTTTGCGAGCAGTCATCTGCCTATGATACGGCGGGGTGTGATGGATCGCCCCGGAGATGGGGCTGAGGCTCGGAGCCGAGGCGGGAGAGGGGGCGCTGGCTCTCATTCTGTACCACCCTTGCAGGAAGACACCCTGCGAGATGGGAGGGGAAGGCGAATTTACACCTGGGGAGGGGCCGCCTCCATCCCACTCACCTCTTGCTATTTATGCCTGCCTCACTGAGGTCACATGAACAGCACAGAAACAGCCCCTAGCCCCAACCAGGGGAGACGATAAATGGCCCCAAGTCCTCTGCCCAGAGCTGCAGCTGGGGAGGAGCCCGACTTCTGCCCAGGTTTGCACCCCTGGTTGCAAAAGCCAGCCTGGAAGATGGCAGAGGGAATGTTTACCAAGCTAAGTTGTTGTGTTCAGGGAGTCGTTGGTCCTGCTGGTCCCCGAGCTGGTGATTAACGAGTAAATAATGCACAGGTCCCTTCCGGCTGCCAGGCCCTGCCTGGGGAAAGGCCCTGTGGCGTGTGAGCAGGAGGCGCCTGCTGCAGCTCCGACCTGAACCTGTTGCCCTCTTGACAGGTGCAAAACATGTCTCAATCCATAGAGGTCTTGGACAGGAGGACTCAGAGGGACCTGCAGTATGTGGAGAAGATGGAAAACCAGATGAAGGGGCTGGAGTCCAAGTTCAAGCAGGTAGAAGAGAGTCATAAGCAACACCTCGCCAGGCAGTTCAAGGTAAGTGTCTCTCCTGTCCTGTCCTGTTCTGCCCCCCTTCTCCTCTCTTGTCCTCCCCTCCTCTCCCCTTCCTTCCCCTCCCCTCCTCTCCTCTCCTGCCTCCTTTCCCCTCCCTTCCTTTTTTCCTCCTCTCCATTTCCTCCTCTTCTCTTCTTCCTCCTCTTCCTCCTCCTTTTTGTCCTTTCTCTTCTTCCTCCTCCTCCTTTCTCTCCTCCTCCTCCTTTCTCTCCTCTTCATCCTCCTCCTCCAAGGCTGGGCTTGCTGTCCTTTCCTGCTCCCCCCTCCCCCGCCCACAGAAATAGTGATTTGAGAGCAAGAGGGACACAGAAGGAGTCCCTGCCCTACCAAGGGCTGCTGTCCTTGGCATAGAGCTGCCCACCCTGGCCCTGTGCAGTAAAGACCCCCAGAGAGGGGTGTGCTCTGTGCAGCACAGACTGGCCTTGCTGTGGGAGCCAGCCCAGCTTAGAAGCCAGGGTCCTGTGCCCTTGCCCTCCAGCCAGGTCCAGTATGAGCTGCGAAAGAACATCATTGGGGCCCTTGTCACTCCACAGCTGCCGCAGGTAATCACATTAGCTGCGGATTAGCGTAATTGATTAGAGCCGTTTCTGAGCAGAGATCACTCAAGGCAGTCTTTCCCATCTGACCTAATTTAGCTATGACAAGGCACGCTGTAGCTGCAGGGAGGAAGAGCCCAGGCTCGCCCTCAGCTCAGGGTGGTCACCCCACATCTCCGGGTCACTCCGGACATTAAGATCACGGTTCCTTCGACCTGAAATTCTATGTGCACATGCACGACTTTGTATGTGTGCACCAGCTGTGCTGCTATTAGCTCGAGAAATGATACACCATCTTAATTAAGGTGTATATGCATGTTAATTAGCAGTCAAGCCCTGATGTAAGTGAACAGGTCAAATTACACAGCCTCCTTGCTCAGCTAGAAATTGCTGACTTCCCTGTCTCTGTCTTCCTGTCCTTTTGTGCTAATGCTGTCCTTTGATGTGTTCCCTGCATGAAGCAAGAACTAATTCTCCTTTAAAAGCAGTACATTAGGTAGATGAACCGGCAAGCTAACAAAGCTATAAATCTATAGTGTAAATAAAACACTCGCAGGTTTGCCCCTTTGGGTGAAATGCCTGGGAGGCTTTTGTCTGAGGCAGGTGAACGTTTTCGTCCTTGTCTCCAGTGTGTCATTGTGCATTACCCTGAAGACAGAGTTTGACCTTTTTGACCCAAATGAGATGATTTTGGGGGAAGGCTCCCATGCCTCCTGTTGGTGCCTGGAAGACCCCTCTACAGATGAGGTGTCTTTGTCAACCACCAAGTTTCTCACATTTTGGACATTGCCCCCAAAGACATTGTCTGAGTTCCAAACTGGCTTTGAGGAAAGAAAAGCCCTTGTCTTTTACGTTGCTTTCGTTGCATTAAGAAATTCATGCCAATTGCTGCGAGGGAATCCACGTCATGTTTAAGTCAGTTTGTTTTGCTAGCATTACAGTGTGATTTTTTCCTTAAAGAAATGACCATGCAAATATTTGTCTCTGTGTAAGGCAGGCTAGCGAGCTAGTTTTTCAACAGTGTTTCATTTTCTTGCTTGCAGGGCTAACTTAAAAGCGTTTTTACAATGCTGCAGTGACTGAAGAGGCAGTCCGCTCCCATGTAACCCTGAAAGAGCCAGAGAGCTTTTTGCACCACGCATTTTTACTATTATTTTCCAATACTTAGCACCATATCACTAAGGAAACTTGAATCCAACCAGGATCTTCCTTTGCATGTGACTCTAGATGCATTTCATGAATAGTTTGAACCCTTGTCAATGCATTTTTTTGAAAAAGAAAGAAAAAAAAAAGAACTTTGTGTATGTGATTTAAAGCATGTAACCTTAAGATGTTGCATTCTAAACTGACAATAAAGACCTTTCCAAATATGTTGGTGTTCTGAGGACTGTTTAATATGCTCTTCTAACTCCTTTGGACCAGAATAAATCAATGCATAACTAAATCGGCAGTGTGCACACCTTCCCTCGCGTAGGGAGGAGCCAGGCTAAGGCAGGGTGTTACTAGTTCTTGCATGCACTGCACTGAACCCAGCTTATTTTAACCTTGCAGGCGATAAAAGCGAAAATGGATGAACTTAGGCCTTTGATCCCTGTGTTGGAAGAGTACAAGGCCGATGCCAAATTGGTATTGCAGTTTAAGGAGGAGGTCCAGAATCTGACGTCAGTGCTTAACGAGCTGCAAGAGGAGATTGGCGCCTATGACTACGATGAACTGCAGAGCAGAGTGTCCAATCTTGAAGAAAGGCTCCGTGCGTGCATGCAAAAACTAGGTAGGCCCAGCAGCCTGCGGGCGCAGCGCCGCACCGCTGGCCCCGCTCACGCACACTTAGCAGTGGTGCTGAAGGGACAGCGCCGGCCCCCCCCGCAGACTTGGCGGCGGTGCTGAGCGGACAGCACCCACCCAACGAGGCTTGGTGGTGCTGAAGGGACAGCGCCCTCCCACACAGCAGGGCTGTGGTGCTGAAGGACAGCGCCCACTCACACTCGGGCTCGGTGATGGTGCCAAGGGACCGGGACCGCCTGGCTTGGGAGTTGGTGGCTGTGACAAGGCCCCTGGGTAGGACCTCTGAAAGACAGCAGCTTGTAAGAAAGGAGCGGTTAGGCCACGGCCTAGCAGGGACCATGCCGTGTCCAGGCCCTGCACCAAGGCCAGCTCCAGATCCCTTTACTTTGCATAGCTGGAAAAGAACAGGATGATACTAGACCCACGCGCCATCTGATGGTGGAGGCGTGTGTGCGTGCGTGCGTGCGAGGGTGTACGCAACTGTGCGCATGTTGTACGTGTGTGCTTTTGGGACACCAGTCAAACAGGGCTGGCAACATAGCTCCAGTTCCCCCAGGTTGAGAAGAGAGCAGGCAAGGGCCCTGAGAGACTGAGCAAAACCTACTTTCAAAAAAAGGAAAGGAGAACTCAGTCACACCGTGGTAGAAGCAGTCCCTGCCCGTGCAGGCAAGGCAGCCCCTAGCAGCCAGGGCACGCGGGGGTTGGGAGGAGCCCACTGGACTCTGGCGTTCCTTCCCCGGGTAGCACAGCCTCCTGGCGCTCAACTGTGATTGGTGACCCTCTTACCAACTTCAGTGTCTCAGGTAGATTGAGTGTTCTGTTGGTGGGATCCACTTTCAATAGCACCTTTTCTATCCAGGCTCCGTTTTTCTTGAAGATTAACCAGCCTTCCTTGCCAAGTGCTTCTGGCACAAGGGTGTTTCCTCTGGGACTTGGAGCCGTTGTTAGGGCGATTGCGTGTCATGAAGAATTTCCCAGGCCCTGCTGTTCCCGTTCCCCCTTCCCCTCCCATCTCAGGACTTATGATAGACAGAGACTCCAATAGAGAACAAACACCTTTAAGATTCCAGGGTGTTGCTAGGTGGAAGAGAGGGACTATTCAAAGGGGACAGACTCAGACTCAGGTCAGGATCACTCCTAAAGGCCATTCTGGGTGTCCTTGGTAATGCTGCTGGCCCTGGGGCAGAACAAGGGGGACACAGGCTGTCAGACAGATCATTCGCTGCACATCTCCTGGGTGACCTGCGTGGAGCCCAAGTCCCTGTGTGACAGAGAAGTCCCAGGAGGGGTCTGGGATGGACATTCTTCACCAATCCTTCCTCTGATGCCATCCTAGGAGCTGGGCAAGCTTGTGGAGCGTTCATGGACTGAGGGATGTGTGCATGAGTGATTGTGGGCCCACGTGACTCTGCCCAGAGTGTGTGGCTCTGGATCTGACCCTCCAGGCCTGCTCAGCATTCCCAGCATTCCCAGGCCTGTCCCCATCCCTGAGATACAGAGCACGTGTTCCTGGAGATACGGAGAGAAGGCTCCAGGCTGCAGTCCAGCAGCCAGGGAGCCGGGTGGGAAGCAGCAGCAGGAGGCACTGAGGCTGGGAGTCTGAGGGCTGGGGGAGGGGAGCTGGGCCTCCCAGCTGTCCTGGCCTAGTTGTAGCAGCTAAGTGAGTGCACCTGTTGCCCAGGGCCCGGGGTCCTTCCTGCAGCTATGCTCAGGCTGCTGGAACCAATGATTCCGAACAAAGGAGACTAGCGGGGCCCCAGACTGTGTGGCTTCCTGACCTGGAGGACAACAGGCAGGTGAGCCTCTGCCCAGAGAGCTGTGGCGTGGGGACAGGCCCTGAGGCACAGTGGCTGCAGGTGGCCCACGCTGTGTGACTCTGTCCATCAGGGGCATCCCTGACAGGCAGCATGGAGATTCCTGAGTGCCACTTGGTAGCTGCTGGTCTCACCTGGGCATTTACCGTCTCGAGTTTCAGCTGCCGCCTCTTCTGTGAAGGAAGGTCCAGGAAGTCCCTGGGCCCTGAAGGATGACAGTACAGATTAACTCGTGTTACTGGCTGAGGGCTGTCTGGTAACAGGGTGGTGATGGCCAGAGATGGTGGGTGGGTGGGTGGATAATAGGTAGATAAACAATTGATCGAGTTGATAGAGGGGCAGATAAATAACTGATAGATGATTGAGTGGTTGATGGATAGGAAGGCAGGTGATCAAATTAGAGGACAGATGATTGATTGGAAGTTGATAGACAATGAGATAGGCTTAGCAGCTGCTGCCCCTCCCCTGCCCTCCCCCTCTTCTTCGAAGGCTTTTATTCAGCTCAAGATCTTAAAGAGTCTATCAACACTTGGTTATTCAATTAGTCATCGCTTCAGCTTTGTAACAGGCAGCTGTGTCTAGCCTGGCCTAACAGCCTTGTGTGGCAGTGGCCTGGCACAGGGCTTCTGTGCTGTAGAACCGACATCCCCTGCCGGTCCTCCTGGTGGGCTGGATGCTGCAGGAAGCTGCAGCTCGGTGGCTGGCAGGGTCCCTTCTTTCCCCTGGCCTCCCTGGTCCTTGGCATGCCACCTGTGTGGGTTCATGGTCTGACCTTAGTTGCCTTGACTCGGGACCAGGGTCTTGGTTTTCTTTCTGGGCTTGCAAAAGGCCAGGAGTCCCTGCAGCCCTCAGAAGTTCCAGCTAGAGCTGCTCTTGTTGTGGGCAGCCCCGGACTCCAGAGGTTATGCAGAAACAGGCCAGACCTGGACCAAGGGCTACTCCTCCCAGCTCCTGTCTCCCTGGGCTTTCGTGCTTCTCCCATTGGCCAAGCCTCCTGCTCCTAGGCCTGGAGGTTGAGCCTGGCGTCTCCTGGCCTCTTGGAGGGAAGTCCTTCCTCCAGGTTCCTCTGCAGCCTGTCTTGTCCCTAGGGAAGGGAGAAGCAGTACTGCCCTGTGGCCCTCCTCCCCCGGAAAAGGGGTTGGGACTGTTCTTCCTGGACACTGCGGAGTCAGGCAGCAGCTGCTAGACTGAACCCAGCAGTGTGGCTGAGACCCAGCTACCTCGTAGCTGGGACGTCGTGCTGCTGCTGTGTGGCCCCAAGAGTCTTCTGTGCCGGGAGTCACACCACCCCTGCATGCCTGCTCCTGGATTCCTTGGTTTCTTCTCTTTGTGGGGAAGGGGGCTGTCACCTGTTAGCTGAGTCCACCAGCCCCCGCTCCAGAGTTCCACCAGCACAAGGCAGCCGGGTGGTGGTGTTCACAGGAAAGTAGGCAGGAGCCCCTGTCCCTGGGGGAGGTCAGAGAGTGATGCTGCCGCTGGTGCGGGCCCTGCGCTCTCCACTGGGAGCCCATGCTGGAGTCTTCTCTTGTTCCTAGGACTGCAGAGGTCAAGAAAGGTGGACAGGCAGAGGCTGGCCTGGCCTCCGTCCTGGACCCCTGGGTGGGGCTGGGCTGTAGGCTGAGGTCTGGAATCAGCACTTAAGGGTGCCTCAGCCCCTAGGAAGCCAGGAGCCAGCCTGAGTCTGTTCCTGGGCCGGCTCCCTCTGGCTCCTTCTAGGAGGTCTCAGGCAGCCTGTGCCTGGGTCTCCTGCCTGGTCAGGAGGGGCGAGGGGAGCGCATGCTGGCCCTCTTACTGCCTCCCCGAGGCCCTGCGTCAGAGCCTGAGGCCCAGCGGGGCCTGTGCACGCCGTTTGCACTTGGGACATTTCTTTGTCCTGCTCCTCATGGTTCTCCCAACCTAACTCTCCCCAGGGCTACAAGGATAATTCTGAGGGTAGAGACTGGATCCCATGCCGGGGGTGGGGGGTGGGGGCAGCCAGTCTGCTCAGCTGCCCCTGGGGCTTCCCAGAGACCCCCGGGCCTGGCCTGAGCAGTGTGGTGTACTTCTCCCCGGACTGTCCCCCACGATGGCCTGGTATTCTCAGAGCAACCTCCCAAGAAGAGGAGAGGTACTGGCTTCCACACAGGGGTGTGCTGTGGGGCCTGTCCCTGCATCCAGGCTGGCCACCGACCCTTGTGTGAGGCCGTGCCTGCGGGGTGCTGCCGCTCTGCACTCTGCCTACAGGATGGAGCCTGGGGCTCTTCCTGTGCCTCCTCTCCCCTTCCTCCCTGCCCTCCACCCTTCGCTGTGCCCGCGTGAGTTCGCGTGACTGGGGGGGCATTTTGCTGAACTGGATGCCAAGACTCCACCGAGGCTCTGCCATGGACTCTTTTAGATCCTGTCAGTTCCCGCGGTCTTGGCAGATCCAGTCTGGACAGAGAACCAAAAATAACTCCCTGAGTCAAGGAGGGCGGGCTGCCTCCGGCCCTGTGGGCCCGGGAGCTGTGCCCGAGGCCAGCAGCTGTCAGCGTGGTGCTCAGGGCCAGGACTTGCAGGCTGGCATTGTAGCCAAGTGTGTGTGTGTAAGAGGGTACCGGCGAGGAAGCCCTGGTACCTGCACAGCCTGGAGGCCCGCGTGGGCGGGCAGTGGTGGCACCGCCACGGCTGCCCCTGCCCTGGCTGTGCCGAGAGTGAAGTCCCCTTTCTGTGTGCCGGCTCGAGCTTACGGTAGCATAGCTGTGTGGTGGCATTGCTCTGCCTCTCTCCTGGCTCCTCCCCTCGGAGGGGTCCTGGGTCTCTCCTGCTCCTTCATGGGGATGGCAGGGACGGCGAGTCACCACAGTGCCCTGGCTTGGCCCAACTATCCCTCTGCTGGATCAGACAGGCAGTATGGTAAGGTGTGCTGAGGGCCGAGGCACTCAACCGCTCCTCTTGCAGACAGGGGAGGGAGACCCAGGCCCTCCTGTCCCCCAGGAAGTGTGTAGTGCCAGCCTAGGTCCCCAAGGGCCTGCAGGGTCAATTCAGGTGGGAAGGCCCATCCAACAGGCTGAAGGAAGGCAGGGGAGGGATGCTGGTATACAGGCAGGAAGGGCAGGCAGTGCCAGACCTCTGAGCTAATGTGGAGGTCCAAGTGTGGCACACAGGACAGGTGTCTGGTCCCCTTTGGGTCTCCTTTGAGCCTGGGAGGAGCTTAGTGGATTTAGGACATAGCTTGAGTGAGAATCTAGCTTGGAAAGACACAGTGGGCCCAGGCAGCGTGACCCACAAGGTGCTGCTGGGTAGCAGCCAGCTGTTGTCACCTGGGTCCTCACCTGGTCACCCTACAGGCAGTGGCTCCTTTGGACTTGAAAACCACATCCCTGGGTCAGGGTAGGTGTTGGCTTTCCTCTCTTCCCCTTCCCACAGGAAATTCACAGGGCCCATGGCGCCGTCTTCGTGGGTGCTGGCTGTGGGCAGAGGGAGGGGCTGGAGACAGGAATGTCTGTAGGGAAAGCCAGCCCCGTTGGATCTCCTGGCCCCTCCCCGCTAAGAGGAAGCTGCTGTCCACCCTTCTCCCTCAGGCCCCAGGCAGCCCTATAGCCCTGAGGTCAGTAGGAGCCAGGAAGGAAGAGCCCAGCCCGGGGGGTGTCTAGAGGGGCCCCACTTCCTTTCGCCCCTGCAAATCCCCAAGTGGCACCCTGGGTAAGAAGTCGGTCTGGGCTCTCATGGGAAAGGACCGTCCTGGGAGATTTCCAGGGCCACCCCACGGCTCTTCCTTCCAGTGCCTGCAGAGCTGGCTGGGCTTGGCCTCGTCCAGGCCCCTGCGTCCCCATGTCCCCTCCACAGGGCTCGGACAGGTAGGGCTGTATGTGCAGAGCCCAGCGAAGGAGTGCTGGCCTTGAGGGCTCAGAGTTGTGGTGGAGACGGGGACACGTGCAGAGCACACAGTGGCGTGGGGACGGTGGTGTCGTTTCTTCTCCTAGGCTGGGCGGAGGTGCTGGCCTCCGACTTCAGCGGGGGCCCAGAGCCCAGCTTGCCTCTGCTCACTGTGGCTCTTAATCCGGCCAAATCTCCTGCCTCCTGGAGACACACTCCCTGCCAACACAGCGGCCAGGGTTCCGCCTTTTCATCTTCCCCGTCCTGGCCCATGCTACAGTTGACACGGTCAAGCCACTTCATTTTAGGATGCATCAGGCAGCACCCCGAGACAGCAGGGTTGTGGCCCATGCCCGGGGTAGCCCAGCTGTGCCTCTGTAGCTGGATTTGTGCTTCTCGTGCAGGGGATTTTTCCGGCTTCCCCTGGTCCCCAGGTTAAGTCAGACAATCTTCTGTAAGCCTTGGATCTCTTCTGAACTTTGCTGAAGCCTGTGTACATATGCTAACGCGGGGGCCCTGGAGGGGGAAGGGAGAGGAGACTTTGGGAGCGCCTCGCGGGGCCGCCCAGTGCCATCTTCAGGAATGCATGGCCCTCCGAGATGCACCAGGCGAGTGGCTGTGGCACAGCTGCATGGCTGCCAGTGGCGGGGCTGGCATTTCTGCAGGAGGGCAGTAAACTGAGAGAGGAGTGCTGGGCCCAGCTTGGCACTGAATGGCAGGGTGGCGCCTGGGCACATCCCTTGCTGTCCCAGCTGCTGTCTGTGAGGTGGGAGGGCTGCTGAGAGCACATCCAAGATCCCTCGGGGTCTTGTGCTCAGAACCTAGGCCTGGGCTCTCGCGGTGGTGGCGCATGTCTGTAATCCCAGCTCTCTGGAAGCTGGAGCAGGCCGATCACAAGTTTGAGGTCAGCCTGAGCAGCGTAGTAAGACCCTGTTGGGTACCTGTAGCAGCTTCAGGAGGCCGAGCTGCTGCTGTCCTCACTTCCGAGAGGAGAGAGCTGACCGTGCTAGGCTGGCTCTTCCCGGAGGTGTGGTGCCCGCTCTGTCTGGTCCCCAGACCTGCTGTATGTGGCCACTTCTCATTCCTGCTTCCCTCCACAGATCTGGAGTGACGGGGCTTCCGGTGGGGCTGCTGGCAGGCTGTGGCCTCCCTCCAGCCCCGGTCCTGACACCCGTGTGTTCTGTTCCAGCCTGCGGCAAGTTGACAGGCATAAGTGACCCGGTGACCATCAAGACTTCTGGCTCGAGGTTTGGGTCCTGGATGACAGACCCTCTGGCCCCAGAAGGTGACAATAGGGTAAGTGTCTCCTTATCATGTTGGGGGCCACTTGGACAGGGGTGACCTCACCATAACTGGTCTCCGGGCTCACCCCAGTGTCAGTGGGGCGCCCACCAGGGCTGGGACCCAAGAGTTGAGTCTTCTTTGGCGCAGGGCTCAGGTCCCTCCTGGACACCGTGCTGGGCTGGTGCTGAGACCCCCTGTCCCCAGAGGGCCACAGCCCATCTGTGCCTGTGCCAGGGCAGGAATCCTTTAGGCCTTTCTTGTTTTACCCGTGTCTCATTTGTACCTCATTTGCCATTCCTTTCATGGCTGATAGAAGCTCATGTTCCTTTTTGATTTTGGGAAAAGCCCTGAGTTCTTTTTTCCTGGGCCTTTCCTGGGGGCAAATCTCTAAGAGGACATCCTCACCCCTAAGGGTGCTGAGGTCCTGCTGCCCTGGGGCTGGTGCGCCAGAGCCCTTTGGGAGCCCGAGCAGGTGGCTGCTGGGGGTGGAGGCAGCCTGGCCCCACCTGGAGCGCACTCCACCACGCCAGGCCCAGGGAAGTCGACTTGGAAACCACGGATCCTGGCGCTTTCACCGGAGAGTCTGGAGCGGAGAAGGCCAGCTGTGCTTCCTTCCTGGGGCCTCGGGGTGCCTGACGCTTCTGTGTCTCCCCATCATGCTGCAGTGGGCAGAGTCCCCGCCGTGTGGCCCCGCATGCCACCAGGCAGCGTGTCCTGACTCTGCTGGCAAGCTCGGCCTACTGGTGGGGTGCAGAGGATGGGGGTTTGGGGTCAGGGCAGGGACCGCCGGCGTCGCCCGTCGTCCTGTGTTCTGAATGCCAATGGCAGGTGCTTGGGAGTGTCCTAACAGTGTTGCTGGCTGCTCTTCCGTTGATTGTCATGTTGTGCCCCACTAGGGGAGCCCACTTCTCCTGGAGCTGGTTAGGAGCATCCTCTCACTGCTCACAGGGCTAGCAGTGATGGAAACATGGGGATAAGAACCAAACGGGAGCTTAGAGACCATGGCTATGAGCCTGGCACTGTTCTGAACCCTCGACATCGGGTAGGCCATGGCAAATGCAGCCACCGTGTGTGTCCCCCAGTTCAGGGGCTGTCATTCTTCCCAGGCTGATGAAGATGGTATCCACACCACCTCTGTGGAAGGGTCCCCCGCTCCTCCAGGTCTCAGGGAGGCTGGCCCTTGGCGTCACTGGAGCAAGCCTGTGGGGAACGCAGGCCTCAGGGCTGGCACTGGCACCCAGCGCTGGTCAAACTGTCGCTTTTCCAGCTACCGGGGAAGCAGAGTCCTGGGAGCTGAGGCTGTTGGCTTTGCCTGGTGGAGCGAGGGTGTAGGTCTACAAAGCTGTCACGGTGCCTGCGGGGGCTTTGGAGAATTAGACATCATTTTTCCACTTTATGACTCTGTCGCCCTTCAGGAGAGGAGACAGTAGTGGCAGGCGGAGTGCCAGCCAAAGCACCCGCAGGAGAAGGGAAGCCTTTCAGGGCACTCGCAGCAGGGCCCCGGTGGAGGAGGATGGGTGCCAGGCTGCGGGTGACACAGGGCCTGGGGACCTGCCCCAGGCACTTTGGCTCCAGCCACTCCGCACGGTGGCCTTCATGTCCCAGCTTGCTGAGAGTGCATTGCTGGTCCTGCCATTGATCTGGACCAGTGGTGTTTTGTTTGTGTTGGTCTTTCCTAATCTCCCATACAGACATGCAGGAGACCAATCACTTGGCCAAAGAAAGAAAGCGGTCGATGCTGGCCTCGGGGCAGCGTGCTATAGAAGGCATGTCCCGGGCAGGAGGGGGAGGCGCTGCTCTGCCTGTGACAGCCAGCCAGTGGCCAGGAGGGCCAGGGCCAGGAAGGCGGAGCAGCAGGAGGGCCGTGCTGGCCACGGGCTGTTAGCACAGCATAGCTGTACACTTTGCCCCCATCCTGCCTCCACCCATTTATTAAGCACCAGCTGTGTGCCCCGCGGAGCTGAGCCTGGTCCCTCTCCAGCTTGGTGGCACTGTCCAGGCTTTCCACCTGATGCATGAGCCACCCGTGTCAGGCCGTGACTCTGGCCCCACGAGACCCCGCAGGCTCCAGGGGCCAGGGCTCAGCTCCACAGCCCTCATGCCAGCCTGCCAGGGCTCAGCTCCATAGCCCTCATGCCAGCCTGTTTCTGCCAGCATACATGGATGCTAGGAAGGGGACCCGCGTAGATCTCGGCCATCCCAGGACGCTCAGGTTTACAGGGAGGAAAAAGCAGGGCCCTTGCTGCCCTCCGAACTCTGCCGAGCCCCCCAGGTCCTCTGAGACCGTGTGGCACCGAGATTCCAGAGGCACTGGACTGGGCAGGGGTCGTGGGTCCCCGTGGCTCCCCTGAGCTCCTCAGCAGTTCCTTGGGGTGTGGGTGTGTTCTTGGGGCCACCCCTCTACCCCCTCCGGCCCTCCCCTCCTTCAGAGCTTGCTTCCCTGGCTGGCCTCTCAGCATTAGCAATTCTGGGAGAACACATGACAGCTGCTTCCAGGCCATGGGGGAGAGCAAGCTGGGCCCAGGGCACCAAGAGGCCCTTTAAATAGCACCTCTACGCAGCCCCCATGTGGCAGCCCCCACATGGCCACCTCGTGGGCTGCCTGAAGAGGGGCTGGATTCCCAGGGGGGCCAGGACAAGACCTCCCCTGGCTCTGCCCTGGCTGGCTGGCCCTCTTTTCTGAAGAGCAGATGAAAATGGGACAGTCAGGAAGATCAGTGTTGCCATTGAGCACCACTGAGAGGGACCATGTGGGGCTGCGCCGCAGCAGGGAGACCCAGTTTCTCCCGGGAAGCAGCGTTGGGCGCCTCCTCTCTGAAAGTGGCATCTGGGGCTCGGCGGATGCCAACCATGGGCTTCATGCATGGGAGGGGGTTGAGCAGGGACTCAGAGCCTGCCACACGAGGAGGCAGAGACCAGGGCCAGCAGCTGCACGATGCTGCAGAGAAGTGGATCCAAATGTATCCTCAGGCCCACCAGCCTGCACTGTGGAAATAAGGAGAGGCCTGGGGACATGCGATGGGGGCCTGCTGCCACTGGGGTGCAGGGATCCCCGGCTGCCCCGCACTGTGTGGTCCGAGGGGTCCCAGCCTATCTTTTATTGGTGTCCTGGAGTGACCCCAACGCCAAGCGCCATGTGGCCACGGTGACCCGTCCGTGGGGCTAAGCCCACACAGATGCCCCCTAAGACTGCCAGCGTCCAAGGGCCATCTCCCGCTAGCCGCCCCGGGCGGGAGCGAGTGCCTACTGTGCCCACGCTGCGCCGAAGCCCTGTCCCCCAGCACTAAGCCTGGCCTGCTGGCCTGCTCCAGACTGGCTGGTGCTAGGTATAGGAGCCAGGCTTGGGCTGTGACATGAGGACAGAGCTCTGTCTTCCAGGGGAAGGAGGAGTAGAAGGGACGGGTGGACTGAGAGAAGTCCCAGCAGGCTCAGCCCCAGGCTTTGCCACTCTAACTTGTGATGTCTAAGACCCATCGTCTCTGTTATGAGGTATCCCTGACCTCTGCCTGCCCAAGGCAACCGCGATGATCCAAGTTCCCCATACACTGCCCATATCCCCTTGAGGACACTGGTCTTAGGCCCAGGTTTGGAGTCAGCCCTGGCTCTGTCCTCAGCAGAGTTGCCAAAGCTCCACAGCCTCAGTGTTCTAGTCTGCAAATGGGGCACAACCAGCTCTGTGGGTGCATGGGCTGGCCTGAGAACTGAAGGCAAGGGGGGAAGCTGGCACCCAGCACCACTGCCACCCTGAATAAAGGTACATGGTGCCCAAGCTCTGCCTGGGACCCAGAACTGGGCACCTTTGGGGCCCTTCCAAACCATGAGTTCTTCCAGAAGCTGCCAGCATGATCTTGGGGATACTTTCCCAGAGACAGACAAAGCAGCGCTGATGGATTTAATCAGAGCCTGGGGCCTTGGAGAGGTGGGGACATCAGGCTGCGGGAGGTGGAGGGGACCTCACCCGGCATGGAGAGATGGTGACGGCCAGGGGACACCATGACGACCCTGCTTATGCCACAGAAACTGGTAGCCATCCAAGGTCACCCAGGGTGACTGTGACTGTCCCTCCCACCCTAAGCTGTGTTTGCAGCAGGTCCTGGGTCCTGGGTCTAATTTACCAGCAGACAGAAGGAAAGGCCATTGGAAAAACACTGCTCATTGAGTACTGACATCACTGGGCACTGGACCCTGGGGACCCAGGGACACGTCGCTGGCCATCTACCATCACAGGGAGGCTGGTATGAGAACACCCTCAGAAACACCTTCCCTGCAGAGACGGGGAGCAGTGGCTCAGCGTGAGGGGGTCCACGGTCCACATGGGAGCTAAGCTGGGCAGAGGCAGGGAGCTCTCCATCCGGGGAGACAGCCAAGTGGGGGCCATGGAGGGTGGCAGGTGGGTCGCTCTGAGGCCACGTGATCGAGGGGGCTTTGCACGCGGCCCTGGTGCCTGCAGCTCCCCTCCCGACTCTAATCCGTGACCCACATCATGGCAGGCGGTGCTGCGGGAGCGGAGGGGCACCCACAGCCTCCAGTGAGCCTGAGTTAAAAAAAACTCTCATTAAAAACAAAAGGCGCATCTGCCCAGGAGCACATGAATGGGTGTCCCAGAACAAGGTTATGATTTTTTTTAAATTTTCCACGCATGGGCCGTGCCAAGTCTGAAAGCTCTGCATCCTTAATCTCTCCCGCAGCCGCCGCGCTCTTGATGGATACAGCAGCTGTCTCCTTGCCAGACAGATGCGTGTGCAGGGACGGCGCAGCCTGGCGGGCTCTCAGCTGCTGACTGCACGGCTTTCTCATTTGCTCCTACATTAGTGGAAAATGGCTAAAGGGTTTTGTTCAAAGTCTAGTGCCCGAGTCCGCTGGCATCTAAGCAGCCGCAGCACCCCCTTCCTCAGTGGCCCACGCTGGGGCCACTCCCGAGTTTGTTGTCTGGGTGGATTTCTACAGCCAGAGCTGTCTGCAAAGCCTCCGATCTCCTTGGAGAAGCGCTTTCCCTGGATTAGGTGTGACTCCAAGCGATGACGTCCACAGCCTCCCCAAGGCTAAATTAATGACGATGCGCCGGGCGGGTGCCAAGACCCAGCCTGTGCCACAGCGGGGCCTGGAACGGTGGAAAGGCCTCACGCATGGTGGCCCGCTGGCGTCCAGGAAATGGCCCTCCTTGGTGACCTTGAGAACGCCTCGCCACGCACATCAGTCACCAGGGCTCTGAGCACCTGTGCTTGCCCAGGGCTTGGAGCTGTGCCCTTCCGTGCACTGTGGAGATGTGGTGAGCCGAGCTGGGCTGGGCCTCGGCCATGGACAGGGCAGCAAGCAAGCAGGTGTGGCCAGTGCCTCACTGCCCGGAGGGGTCCAGGACAGGGTGTGCAAGGCCACACACTGATGTAGCCGCTGCATGCTGCTGCACGGAGCAGCTGCAGCCCCTGTGTGTCATGAGGCAGCAGGGTCCAAACTGTCCAGTCCCATACCCACCTTCCCCAGGTGTCCTTCCTCATCTTGCAGGCATCATTCTCTGGTGAGGGTGTCACCCTGTCCCTTCTGCAAAGCCCTGTAGATTTGGAGGAAGAACAGAACACACCCTAGCCTTTTTGTTTATATTTCTTTCATTTTGCTTTTCAGTTTTTTGAGACAGAGGCTCACTTTGTAGCTCAGGCTGGCCTTGAGCTTGCAGCAGCCCCCTGCCTCAGCCTTCTGAGTGGAGGACTGCAGGCAAGCGCGGCCAAGCCTAGCCCTTTAATCATAAGGAATCCTTTCAGGCTCTGAGAGGTCCTCCTCTTGCAGATCCCAGGAGGGAGGGTGCAGCGCCTCCCCGAGACCCCCGCCCTGCCGGCCCAGCCCTCCGGGAGCACTAACCGGGTGTGCTGTCTCCGCAGGTCTGGTACATGGATGGCTACCACAACAACCGCTTTGTCCGAGAGTACAAGTCCATGGCGGACTTCATGAACACGGACAACTTCACCTCGCACCGCCTGCCGCACCCCTGGTCGGGCACAGGGCAGGTGGTCTACAATGGCTCCATCTACTTCAACAAGTTCCAGAGCCACATCGTCATCAGGTTCGACCTGCGGACCGAGGCTATCCTCAGGACGCGCAGCCTGGACTATGCCGGCTACAACAACATGTACCACTATGCCTGGGGGGGGCACTCGGACATCGACCTCATGGTGGACGAGAGCGGGCTCTGGGCTGTCTACGCCACCAACCAGAATGCCGGCAACATCGTCATCAGCAAGCTGGACCCCGTCTCGCTGCAGATCCTGCAGACCTGGAACACCAGCTACCCCAAGCGCAGCGCGGGCGAGGCCTTCATAATCTGTGGGACGCTCTACGTCACCAACGGCTACTCGGGGGGCACCAAGGTGCACTATGCCTACCAGACCAACGCCTCCACCTACGAGTACATCGACATCCCCTTCCAGAACAAATACTCCCACATCTCCATGTTGGACTACAACCCCAAGGACCGCGCGCTCTATGCCTGGAACAACGGACACCAGACCCTCTACAACGTCACCCTCTTCCACGTCATCCGCTCCGATGAGTTGTAGCTCCTCTGCCCGGAAGCCAAGGGGCCAAATCCTCTCCTCCGAGGGCCCCCCACCTGTGAAACAGCTGCCAAAACAATACTAAGAATACTAACAGTACTAATTTTGAAAAAAAAAAATCATCAGCAATGATTCTGAAGCCGAGGGGTGGCACTACCTCCGCGTTCCTCCCGCTCAGCTGGCGGGTGACAGATTTGGAAGAAGCCCCCGTATTTGCAGCTGGAACTGCAGCCCCAACCCCCCAGCCGCCCGCCGTCCCCCTCCGGTCCAGTAAACTACTTCGGCAGCAAGGCAGTGACTGTTGACCACTCCCGCCCGAGGGCAGCCCACTCTTAGGATCGCATGGACATTCCCTTAGGCTGTGGGCAGCGCCGACGGCGTGACACTCCTGTCGCCGCCCCGAGCCCCCGCCCACCTGGGCGGCCTCCTCTGGGGCAGGGGACAGGGGGCACTCACGTCTGTCCAAGCTGCATTTCCTGACTGTATTGTTGTCTCTTAGATTAACTGTGTCGAGGCTGCCCGTAGCTCATGGACCCGTGTCTAGTACTTCCCGAAGCGACGGTGGGCGTGTGTAGTGCAGTTGCTGTACCCGCGTTGTTCAGCCTCACGTACCCCGTAGATATGTCGTGCAGTGTCTGTCAGTCCTTTCCTTGAGGTGGTGACTTCGTGCGTTTAGTGTATGCGATGGATGTTGTTAATGCCACGCCGTGGTTTGGATTATCAGTGGATGGCTCTTGTTTCTAAAAAGAAATCAGTGTTCACCCTTATAGAGACCTAGTCAAGTTCATGTTGATAATAATCAAAGGAATTCTCTTCTCGCTCAGTTATCTGGATTGTGTAACTGCAGGAGCAAAGGGCTTGCTCGGGAAACCCCGGTTTCCAGTGGGAAGGAAAGCTCACTGTTTAGGTAGGGCAGAGGGAAAGTTTGTACTGTCCAGTTACCTAAGGAACAATAAAATATTAGGAGATGTTGCTGCTTCTCTTGTCATTTCTGGGGGTCTGAACACGTGTCCCAAACACGAGTGATGCTTCCAGGAGGGGACAGGGGGCTTGAGTAGGAGGATTGTGACACTCCTCACCCCTACCCCCACAGCTGGAACTGGACAGTCCCTGAGAAGCCGGCCCTCCTCCCTGGTCCTGAGACATGTGTCCCTGGGCAGCGCCCCTGCAGGGCAGGACTTTGCTGAATGCCCTGGGAGCTGCTGGCCCACACCCACGGGATGATGCTTTTGGCCCAGGTGCGGAGGGGGCTGGTCTGGGCCCCGTGGCCGGCGTGGGATTTGGGGTGCAGCCCTTGGCTCCCTCTGCTCTTCTGGCAGACACAGCTGCCTGCAGGTCAGGTGTCGAGTCTGAGAACAGCTAAGGACTATGACGCTGCTGTGACCCGTGGGAGCTGGAGGAGGCGGCTGTGGGCATCTGGCCACCACGTCTGCCCTGGTCCCCGCAGGGCACCAGGACAGTCACTGGGAACACATGGGTGACTAGCAGGGTAAAGATGGCCTTGGAACACTGGGTGGGGAGGTGGGGGCCCCGGAAGCCCCTGGAGGTGTGCTGGGCACTGCGGGTGGGCGGGGCCTCACACAGCCCTCATGGCCACTGGCACGCGTGGCTACAGTGCGGCCCTTGGGTCTCTCTCAGTGGGGTGGATGAGGCTGGTGAGGCTGCTGCCTGTAAACAGTCCAGACTAGGGGTGGCAAACCCATGACACACGTGCAAGCTGCTTATCATCGAGAGCTCTAAAGGATTCGCCATCCCTGGCCTGGACCTTCACTGCAGCGGGCAGCGGCCTCTCAACCCGCCCAGCCTGCCCCTTGCTGTGCTCCGTCGAAGTGCTCAGCTGTCAGCTGCAGGAAGGACCTGCCGTAGCACCCTCTACTATCGGGGCACAGCCTGCTCTCCGGTCATTACACAAACTGGTGTCCCCCGCTGCAATGAGATAGCAGGGAGAGGGGAGGGGTGGGGCGGGCAGCTGATCCCCCCCAGCTGACCCCACGCCCCACCGCAGGACCAGCCTCCAGCGAAGTCTCAGATGAGGGACATCTTCTCTCCCTTTTATGGCTACAGAGGATTTTGGAGAAAGACTGCATACTTAACCCCTGGGGACCGAGGAGCTGGTTATTAATATGAAAGCCCAAGTCTTAATAAAGCCATCACTCAGCCGGCCAGACCGACCATGCTCTCGTTTTGCCGCGCACATGGGGGGGGGGGTGCCGCCATTATGGGCTGATTTCCGCATCATTTGCCCTTAACAGCGCAGTAAAACACAAGTGTACCTTAACCTCTCCACCAGTCCTTCCAGAAGACAAAATAATGGCCCGATAGGTCCAGCATGGATTTGCTGTCTCAGACTAAGTATTTGCTAGGGAAAATACTCTGCCAGGAGATTAAATACGCAAGAAAAATGGCTCCATCCAGAAGGCAAATAAAACAGCTGCCTGCCACTAAATCTCCCAGGTTCCAGTAACGGACTGGGCTGGCTAATGGAGGAGCATCTGCAGATTAATTTTCTTTATTAGAAGTTTGGCCTGGAATCAAAACGGAGCAGTTCTGGGGGGTGGTTCAAGACCACAGCACGAGACAGACACAGTTCTGTCTGCAGCGGGGTCCCGGACCTGGCTCAGTTCCAGGGGTTCCCTTCCAAGGAAGCTTGGGACAGGGACCACGGCACCCTCAGAGCTCTCCACAGGATCCCTCTGAGCCCCAGGGTCAGAACCCATGGAGGGCTGCGGGCTAGCTCTCCTTCTTAGCCAGCACGTCTAGGGAGCCAGAGTCGCCCACTGGCGGCCTTCGGGGTGTGGGTGGAGGCTGGTCACGTAGGACAGCCACAGCAATGAAGTGGGCCATTCAGGGGACCATGTTTGCTGCGAACTAGCGGTTGGCACCCTTGGTCCACTTTTCTTTCTATTCCTTTCTGTTCTTTCCTCCCGTCTTCAGGAGCTCTGTCTTCGTGAAAGCGAGGCTTTGTGCCTGCCTTGTACCCTGTGAGTGCTGCCTGACTGGCCATTCGTCTCTTAATTTCGGTTATGGTGACTTTATTCAACTGTAGTCAGAATTATCGGCTAGTCATTTCACGCCTTTGCTTCTGAGCTGGAAGGGAGCCGGTCTCTCTGCTTGGGCTTACGCAGAGTTTGCTCAGTTTCCTCCGGACCTTCTGAGAGTCCCTCTGGGGTTGACGCTGCCCCCGCTGGCTTTACCCTTCCAAGGCCACTGCACTGCCCCGCGGCTGTGGATCCAGTGCACTGCCTGCCCCCCCCCCCCAGCTTCTGTGTCTTTGGGCTTATTTCCGGGCCCTTCTCTCAGGGAATCTGTGTGTGGCGTTATTCTTACAAGTTCTGCTCACTCCCAGGTCTTTAGGCCCATGGACACCAACAGGGTGGGCTTCTCCCCTGTGGTGAAGACGCATGATTGCTGAGATTTAAGGGCTCTACTGTGGCTCAGAGCCACCCCTAAGAAGGTTCTGCACCTTGGCACCCACTCCTGTGGTCCCCCGGGAGTCTTCCCCGGACTACCTCGGGGATGTGAGGAGGACGCCTCCCTCAGTCTTGCTGGGTCTGAGAGGTTGCAGTGGTCTCCAGGGGCTGTCCCTCTCTGGGAAGGTCTCTGTGAAGTGTTGCCTTCCTGGGACAATCTTCAGGAAGATGCCCGCCTACCTGGCCCCGCACTGTCCCCATGACACAGACTTGTCACGGGGAGCCCAAGCAGCAGCCAGAGCCTGGCTGACAGGTGGCAGGGCAGTCCTGCGCATGTGCAGTGTCCTCGATGTCCTTGCTGGTGACTCAGGGCACAGCTTGCAACGTGAGGTGTCAGAACCTTGCTCGGTGAGGGCCTGGCTTGGCCCCCAGTCCTGGGCAGTGAGTCACAGAGACCGGGTGCTGAGCAGGCTCTCAGAGGGATCCGAAGCCCTGGCCAGCAGGGGCCACCTGCTCCACCTCTAGCTCCCAGGGAGGGGCCGGCAGGTGGGTAGGGATAGCATCCCTCTGCGTGCCCTGCTGTTGGCAGGTTGCGACTGTCTTAGGTCCTTGGCATCTCAAACAAAGAGATGAACAGGACACAGAGAAGCCAAGGTGAAAGCAGGACGCATTACCCTAGTGCCCACCGGCCCGTGAGCAGCCAGGCATCAGGGCCTGGAGTGGGCTCACGCCAGCTGGGGACCAGTCTCCTCCATTCTATGGGAAGGGCAGGTTTTAACCCTCTGGGGACCTCTGAGGGATGGCCCTGGCAGCCAAAGCCCAGGGGATAATCAGAACCCACTGTACACCAGGTGCTGGTGAATTATGCCTGAGTTGGGGTCACCTGTGGTTGTTTGGGATCTTCCGTCATGTACGTGTCCCCAGGCATGGCGTGGTCCTTCGAGGCTGGTGCTCTGTGGTTCCCAAAAAGCCTGCCTTAGGCCCTCTGGATGCTCACAGTCCATGGACCCCTTGTCCTTCCTGGCTGCCTGTGGCCTAGCTGCTAGAACCGGGGACGCTGGCTCTAGAAAGACAGAGACTCTCTTGTTCCCACTGGCCTCTGGGCAGCTCCCCCAGGAACTTCCCCTGCCTACTTCCAGCCTCAGGGCACCCTGCAGCCCTAGCACAAGCTGTCTGTCTCACATTCACATGTGTACTTGGACACACCTGCACGCACACCTGCACATGTAGCACCTGTCAAGGAGATGCAGCTGTGCATCAGTGAGCAGGCCCTGGAACCAGCGCCCTGCCCAGGCCTGTGGCCGCCCTGCCCAGCTGCCCTCAGAGCCTCTGGGCCTGCGCAGGGGTCCACGTGCTGGGCATCCATCCTGGCCTCCTGTCTGTGTGTCTGTCCCTGCTGGCCTGGCTCGGTCTCTCCATCTGGCAGGGCAGTTCAGCCCTGTGCCGTGCTGCTCAGCCTCTGCTCAGCCTCTACCGCATTAGCACCTGCGCTCAGCAGGTGGAGACGCCACAGCCCAGTGGGACCAGTTAACACCTGTACAGCTGGTAGCGGAGGCCCAGGTGGGACCCTGGCACTAGCCTTGGGTGCTGGCTGGAGAAAGTGATGCAGTGTCACACTGGTGCCCTTGGCCAGGGAGTCCCTGGGGTCTGTGGCCACAGGCTTCCTCCCTCCCTGGGGGCTGCTTTCTTCCCGGGAGCGGGGCTGGAGGAGTGAGGCTTGGAAGACACGGGACTGTGGGAGCCAGCGCGGGGCAGGAGCAGGAATTTCCTTATTGAGCTTTTCCTTCCCGCTAAGGACTGGGAGGTGAGGCCTCCAAGAGCAAGGTCAGAGCAGCTCGTTGGCACTGCCTCTGTCACGCTGACTGAAGTCCCCTGCCCGGGGACGTCTGCAGCCCACAGCACCGCAGGCCCTTTCTGTACTCCAGTCTTCTGCAGGCATGGACCCCTCACGGGCAGCTCCTGGGCTGTGTGCCTGGTTGGGTCTGCACCTGTTGTCCCGGTTAAGCTGGCAGTGATGCCACCAGGGGAAAATGTCTGGCTCTGGGGACTCTGGGTCCACACAGTCCACCAGGTGCTCGGGGCCTCCGTGTCCTGGCTACAAAGCCAGCAGTTACCTCTGCCATAAAAATTGCAATCGAATATAGACAATTGTAGGTCCTTGGCCAGTCCTATCAGTGCAGTCAGGAAGCAGTCCACAGGGTGACTGGCACTGAAAGGGCAAGCCTGGGGCCCTTCTGCCTCTTCTCCTGCCCAGTCCTCTGGGAATCAGCTCCAAAGGCAGCAGGGAGAGCACCCTCCAGGGAGGCGCTGGGGACACCCCAGTGGCTGGCCATGGTTGAGGCTGCGGAGACCCCAGAACCCCTGCTCCCCCCACCCAGGCTGAGCATGCACTCGGGGCTAGGAGTCCGTGGTGGCACCTATAAAGTGGGAGTCCCTAGCCCTGCCCTGAGGACTTCCCAGAGGAGGACCCCAGAGCCAGGATTCAGGGCTCAGGCAGGGCTGCAGGGTCCTAACCTGTGGGCTTTTGGGTCCTGCACAGGGAGCTTCAAGGGGGAAGGCCGGGACAGGTGTCCTGGATGTTGCTGGTCACCAAATACAGCCCCCAGGGCTCCAGCCAAGCTGGGCACACACTGTCCCATGTCACCCACTGCACCCCCTTCTCAGCCCGGGACAGCCAGGTGGCCACTAGCTACCTTACTGTACAGGCAATAGGAGGGGCTGCTTCCACCTCCCAGCTGTGACACTGCAGAGGCTAGGGTGACAGAGGACACGACCAGGGTCTTGGGTCCTTCATCCTTGCCCATCATCCCCAGGAGGGAAACTCAAGGGCTAGCTTCTTCCCCAAGGAGAACTGGGGTTCCCTGAGCCCCAGGCCAGAAGAGCCAGCCCCCTCCTCTCCCATGCTGACCCTCTGGCCCCTTAATACACAGGGCTACCCCTGCTGTGCACCTGGCTGTAGGGAGGTGCTCAGTGCGGCCCACTGCCTGCCGGTTTGTGGCCCCGGGGCTCCATGGGTGACTAAATCCCACCCAGAGTCTGCCTTTCCCCTGCGTTCAATCGTGGGGCCCCAATCAAGGGCAGCAAGCGCCGCCTGAACACAGCCCCGCCCCACCTCGAGGTCCGGGATGGGCACCGAGTACAGGAGGCCGTGGGTGGCTGGGCCTGAGGGTCGCACACATCCCGGGTGGGGCAGACTGGCTTGTATGAGATTCCATCCTCAGAATAGCAAACAATGTAAAATGTAAGAATTTTGCATGTCTGGAATTTTCTGTTCTGCATGGTTGGACTTGGCTGAGCAGCCGAAAGCTTAGAAATCAAAACCAGCCACCAGTGTTAGTGAAATGAATGCATGACAGGGAGCCCCAGGAGCACAGAGGCGGAGGGGACACCGGTCCTGCTGGGGACAGGCGCCCAGTGCCGGCTGAGGCCCACAGTGGCCAGCGTGCGGCTTCTAGAGCCTTTATTCCACTTTATGGCATCTCCAGAGCCTCAGGGCACCCACTGCATGCTGAGCAGATCTGACCCCTGCCCTGCACAGGTGGGCAGGCTGTCTACCACAGGGGCTGCACACTGACCTGGCAGTGGCGAGTTTTGAGTTGTGAGGCCTGGACTCACTTTCCTCTCAGAAGGGAGAGGGTGAGAGACACCAGGCCCGGCGCCACGAACCTGCAGGGAGGAACAGCTCCGGCTGTGCATTGTCCAGCGCCGCCCAAGGGAATGGAGGTCCGAGGTGGGGCGTGTCGGTGCCGAGAGACAGAAATCCATCCCACTTAAAAGAATTAGCAGCTGATCCCGGAACACATCCGCAACCCGGGCCAGAAAACGTCATCTGATCAGGTGTGACCAGCTGCTTGGACGACCATGCCGGCCTTTTCCCCTGCAAGCAGCTTCACTCTGGGCTGCTCTGTGGGACAATGTTCTCCACCCGAGGCCCTGTGTTGTCTGTGACGCAGGAGGGCAGAGGCCCAAGATGTCTTTCCTCAGCAGCCACTGTCACTGGGGATCGCAGAGGGGCTGCAGAGGAGGGAAGGGACACTAGCAGCGTGGAAGGAAGGGGCCAGCTGAGGGCAAACATCCCAGGGGTCCAGAGGGGACAAACCCACCACAGCCGACCTCAAATAGGCCAGGGTCACCTCCCAGGCAGTGGGAGCTGGAGGGCTCCTCACAGCAAAGCAGGGTCTTGAGTGAGCTGGATTTCCGGGCTAAGGTGTCGGGCAGGCTGCGTGCGGGCTGGCTTTGGAGGCCTGGGTGCCTTGGTTAGATGGGGGAGGGGAACGGACCTCCAGGCCTGCGTGGGGGTCTGACCACAGCCTGGGCATCCGTGAGGTGTGTGGCCAGGTTCCAGGGACACTCCAGTGCAACACACCTCTGCCCTCCCAGCCCAGGTGCAGACATGGAGGCTGGGGACCCTGGGAATCAGCAGGCAAGTGGGTGTGGCTGGTGGCCACCACCAGGCGAGTAAAAGCCTGCATAGGAGTCACATGAATCATTGGAGGCCAGGAGGGGAGGGCAGGTAGGGATAGAGAGGGCGTGGGGGTCACACAGCCAGGGCCAGAAGCCTAGTCCAGCGAGCTAGAGGGGGTCCAAAGGAACTGCCACCAGGGTGACAGGGCAGGGATGGGCCAAAGGGGAGGCTCCCGTGGGGCAGAGGAACGAGGCCACTGTGGACCCCCTCTCCCCATGAGTGCCTGCCATGGTCAGAGGTGGTGGCCTCCCAGAGAACAGGGACAGTCAGGTAGCAGGCAGAGGGGCTGGGTGAGGTTGTGGATGGTGGTAGGGAGGGTAGTGTTCCAGGTAGCCAGTGAGCTTGGGCACGGTGTGCCAGGTGAGGCTGGCTGGGGTGTGTGTGAGGGGTGTGGTGAGTCCAAGATGGGGTTGGCTGGGGCCATGGCGCCCCAGGAGCAAGTGACAAGGCGTAGGCAGGGCCCCTCTCTGCTGGCCGTGTGGTGATACAGGGCTGGCCTGGAGCCACTCTGGGATCCAGGGTTGCATGATGTGGGCTGGCAGGACAAGGTGCCAACGGCACTGCCCACCAGCTCCTGCAGGCTGGACTGGGCTCGGGAGATGGGGGCTCAGCCACAGCCATGTCCTCGAGTCCTCTGGCCACCTCTCTGGTCCTGCCCATCTGATGCCTGGGACCACAGCTCAGCCAAATGGACATTATCACCACACTGCCGTGCACTGACCGACACACCCTCCTGCCTGCACACCGGTGCACATACAGGTGTCCTGGTGCACAACGGTCATGGAGGAGGAAGTGCAGAGAAGGAGAACCTCAGCCCTGCAGGAGACACCAGGAAGGCTTCCTGGAGGAGGAGGTGTCCAGGAGCACACCCAGGCCCTAATCACTGTGGGGTTTGGGAAGCAGAGGTCGGGGAGGCTGTCCTTCCAGACGGAGGAACGGGACAGCAAAGGGAGCAGGTGGGCCTGGCGGCCCCCATCCAGAGGGTGAGGAAACCGGGTCCATGGTGGTGTGCCCAAAGGAAAGCAGGTCGCCTTGTGTCAGGAGGGGCTGAGGGCGCTCTGTCACACCATGCACTCAGGGAGGGCTGCTGGCACCGCTGTTCTGCACCGGCAACAGCCTCCTCTTCTGAGTAAGGCAGGATCACATTCCATCCATCTGCCTTTAGGACGGAACCACAGAAGCGGGGAATGGAGAGATCTCCCGGGAAGTGAGCCTCCCATCACTGGTGGTATGCAAGCAGAGGCGAGGAAGTCACGGGGCAGGTGTCAAGACTTGTACCCGTGCCTGTGGAGGGGACTGGGCTGGAGGCCCTCGGACCCCTCCCCACGGCCCCCATGGGGGGGTACATCCAGGTCCCCAGCACCCTCCTCTCTCTGAGGTTTTTCATTAGCAGGCAGGCCATACGCTTGCCAGCAGCAGAGTCGGGGTAATTTCCCAGCCCAGCGCAGGGAAGCAGCAGCCCCACCCCGCCACCTGTCTGTGCAGAGCACCAGCTCGGCTCTTACGCTCTTGTACATCAGCCGCGCGAGAGACAGCTAGGGCCGCCCGCCCACCCGGCTGCGGCTGCGCTGCCACCGTCGCGGTGACATTTCCGCCCCCTCTCAAAGTCAGCAGAATATGATTTTATTGATCGGCGACGCCGGACTTGTCGATTTCCTACA
This sequence comes from Tympanoctomys barrerae, assembly GCA_002564285.1. Taxonomy (NCBI): domain Eukaryota; kingdom Metazoa; phylum Chordata; class Mammalia; order Rodentia; family Octodontidae; genus Tympanoctomys; species Tympanoctomys barrerae. Next base: position 11,207 of record NDGN011194719.1, on the reverse strand, counting down.
GGGGGTAAAGCATGCATTTTCCTGTCTCTTTCTTAAACAAGTTGTAAAATGGATCGTGCGTCTGAAAGAGCGACATAAAACACTGGCCAGCGCGAGCTTCGAGGATTCTGATGGCTTTATAAATCAGGGTGATGAGTTCGCTCCGAGAAGCTCCCTCTCCTGATCTGCATAGAAAATGGTTGACTTGAAAGCTGGGGGGAAAAGTCGGTCCGAACATCCCGAGGCCATCAGAGGCCACAGGGCGGTGACTGCGAAAGGGCACAGGGGCCGAGGACGCAGCCCCCAGCTGGCCAGAGCATTCGCACACCCGGAGAAGCCACCGGGCCTGGCACTGGTTTCCCCAAACTTCGGTCCCGCCCCCCACAGACACCTGCCACTTCTGGGGCCGCTGTGCTGTGCAGTTTGGAAAGAGCCCTCCAACAGGTTCCGTGGCCTCACTTTAGTGACTATGTCCCTGACCCGGGCTTGCAGGGCAGCTGTATTTTTCCTGATACTGCAGGTGAATATTACCTTCTCCTGTCTCCTGTGCTGCAAGGAACCTAGACTGCTCCCACCTCTGGGCCTCCAGGGTCTCCCCAGAAAAGGGAAGACTCTCCTCATCCCATTGGCCAGAGCCAGTCATGTGACCCACAGCGCAGAGCAGGGCAGCCTGGGAGATGTGGTTTTTGGGAAACAGCAGGAAGTTGGCCTGAGAGACTCAGTCTTTGCCGTCTTCGTTCAAATAAAAGTTATCTCTCTGTGGGCCTCTTCGGTCACACCCAGGAGATGCTGGCTTTGGCTTCAGAGAGGCCCAGCATGCAAATGCCTCGACTTTCTGGGCTGGAGTCTGCATAACCCAAATGCAGAGGTTCTGGAGATTTGCGGTGCTGCGAGGATGGGGTGGGGAACCAGCTCCAGGGCGGAGCCACAGCCTTGCCTCAAGCGTGTGGCTCACAGTGGACTCTCTGAAGTCCTTCCGCCCAGCTGAGGTACGCTTTCAGTCAGCAGCCACTAGAAGGGCCATAGCTAAGCACACGTCTATCCAGAGAGCACGGGACTTCCCTGGGAACAGGACTGTCACGGACTGCAGTGGTCCTGGAGCTGGAGGACTTGACAAAGATCAGGCCAGTCCTCGGCAGAGGAAGGCTGGTGGCTGAGGTCCCCTCTGACCGATGTCCCAGGCCAGGAGTGGCACTGGAGCCCTCACAGCCAGGGGCCATTCCTTCCCCACTAGATGGGTGTCCCTGCCCTGTGCCCAGTCCTACTGGGCTCAGGTTCTCCCGGAGCAGCAGGTCACGGGTGTGGGCCGACGGCTGGGAACACGAGGGTGGAACTGGCTGTCCCTGTAAACCTCCTAGCTCAGTGTCCCGGTCTTGAAGGGGGACAGGACCCTGTCAATTCGGGACCTATCACCCTTGTTTCGCCAAGCTTACCACACATGCTTGGTACCAAGAAGGGAGTTGACAGTTGGTGATCAAGTAACCAAGGGCACCACGTGCTGGTCACTCGCTGGGCATGTTACTTAGAGGCCTGAGTCAACAGGCCCAGGGGTTTTGGTGTTTTCTGAACAGAGTCTCCCTATGGAGCTCAGGCTGGCCTTGGCCCCTCAGAGACCATCCTGCCTCAGCCTGCTGAGTGCTGGGATTACAGCCTGCAGACCCCGCTTCACAGTCACAGTTTACACTCACAATTTTTCTTTACTAAAAGTAGCTCTTAAGTTCGCAGCCATCCCAGAAGAAAGCACGATGGTGCTTCCAAGGAGCTTCAGGTCAGGGCCCAGGCACAAGCTGGTCCCCCCCGCCCCCCGCCACGCTGCAGGGCCAGGCTGCAGCGACCGCAGCCTCACCTGCTATTGGCCGCCTCCCTGTCACTGACCAGTCTGAGTTCACACCTGTGCTCGAGAGCACCCAAGGGTGCGGGGCTTTGGGCAGTGGAGCTGGGAGAGCCAGGGTCCAGGGGTCCCAGGCAGGGTGCCCAGCAGGCTGCTCCCACTGTCGCAGGCCTGGCCATGCGGCGCTGCCCGTGGAGGCTGTGTTGGAGAGTCTGGCTGCACCACTTAGGTGCCCGATGCCGGCAGGCGTAATCACCCATGTTAACGTGGAATTTATGTGATGCCCATAATTATCTGGTGCAGCGGCAAGGACAGCTCTGTGCTCTGGTTTGAGGGGCAGTGGCAGGTGTCCCCACCTCAGAGTGCAGCTGGGGCTGCCACCGTGGCCCAGCCGCCCCTCTCCTGGGCCTCACACTGTGTCCAGTGGGCTGTGCCCAGGCAAGGTGGGGCGAAGGGGCCGAGGACAGGCGGTGGGGGGAGCAGGCCCAGGGCTCACCCTTCGGGTTATGGTGGGGTGGCGAGGGGGCCGCAAGGTGACAGCACACTGGATGAAGGCAGCTGGCTGCAGGGTGAGGCAGGCAGAGATCAGTGTCAGGGCCAGACCCGATGACAGCGTCCACCTCCTGGAGACATTGTGTCCTCCCCCCTGGCATCTGCAGTTCGCCACTTCACAGTGGCGGGATTCTGCAGATGAGAATAAATCAAGAATTTCAAACAGGGTCATTAGCCCAGCATGGTGGGGCACACCTGTTTTCCGGCACCGGGGATGCTGAGGCTGGAAGATTCCCACGCATGGGCGGCCGGCCGGCTACAGAGCAGAGACCCTGTCACAAACACAAAATAAAAAAGCGATGGGGGGATTATCTGGGGTGACCAGGCCAGGCCCACGGAGATTGCACCCACCCTTCTTGGGGGAGTTGAGCAGGGCAGACAGCAGGGGGACAGGCCTGGGGGTGGGGAGGACCGCAGACTGCTTGCCCTGGATCCAGAGGCAGGCCACCTCAGAGGCAGGGCGAAGGAGGATGGGATTGCTCCTGGGGAGGCTGAAGAGGCGGCTGCCATGGCTTGGGCGGGAGCTGGGTGCCCACAGGGGACACTGCCAGCGCACGGCGTGCCCCCTGAGCTGCGTGTGTCCAGCTGGCAGAAGGACACAGGGCAGCTGCCTGGGCACAGCTGGGCCCCTGCTCCCCAGGAAACGGATGATGGGGACAGGGAAGGAAGGTGGCCCTGTCCAGGGGGAGGGACACTAGGGGAGTGGGAGGGCTGATTGGGGGATGGGTGGAGGGCACCTGGGGCACAGCTGCAGAAGCTGGCTTGGGGGTCCCAGGGCGGGAGAGCAGCTGACAGGGCAGGTGGAGGGGGGCTGTTCCCCGGGGCCCTAGAGCCCCTGCCCTCTGCGACCTACACATCTGTCATCACAGGACCTAGCTTCCCGCTAAGGTTGTGGGGGGCACTATGTCTCCAGCCCTGGCTGAGACAGGAAGGGGGGCCTCTGGGCTGAGACCCTGCCACAGGGAAGGTGAGTCAAGGACCACAGTGGGGGAGGGAAGGGGCCCAGCCATCACCCCAGGCGCCCTTGTCAGGGGGCGGGTGCCTGCGGGCTCCAGGAGGATCGATAGCTGTAGCTGATGCTGACCTTGTGTTTTCACTTCTATTCCCCAGTGACTGAGGCTCCAGGGGAGGTGGGGTGGGGTGGGGGGTGGGGGTGAGACAGGGCCTTTGGGCCACCAGTGATTCAGTGACCTGCTTGGGGGTGGGGACACCCAGCACGGCCACAGCCAGAAGCTGAGGCATCTCTACATCCCTGTCCAGCCCCAGGATGCAATTTCCTCACTCTCAGCCTCAAAGACACCTGGGGGAGGGGCCGGGACAAATTTAGAGCTGCTTGGGAGGTGCTGAGTCACGCAAGCCTGTTTGGAAAACAGAGAGCTAATTGCGTTACTGTCCTGGGGAGGAGGCAGCAGTGGAAAAAGCCACCTGAGGCTTGGGGTGGCTCAGGGGACAGCGCAACCAGAAGGGCCCAAGGACACAGGCAGGTGGGGGGAGCAGGCACCCCTCCTGTTCTGGCCCCAAAGGGGAGCCTGTGCTGAGGGGGCCTCTGTCCCCAGCCTTGGGTCTGGAGGTGACCAGCCCGAGGATAGTGGTCCCTAAAGGGTGGGGCGGGGCATCCATGTTTAGCACCTTTATAGCCGTTTGCTAGGTCTCAGATCTACACTGGCCCCACGGAGCACAGTGACATGTGAAGGCCACATGTCGGGCACAGGACTGACCCCTGCCACCCGGCTGTTGAGTGCCACACGGGGTGCTCAGAATTCCTGGTGTAGCCTTTGAGGGCGGGGGAGTGGGAGCACCCAAGGCCTTCCTGGGTTAAATAAAGAGCTTGTGTATTTTTCACAAGTTCCACGCAGGATTAAAGCCCCCTAAGGGAATGCAGCCCCTCTTCAAAGGAAAAGAAGGCATTTCACAATGTCAGAGTATTTTGGGGGCCACACGGTGATAAACACCCCAATCATCCCAGTTCCCTGAACCTCAGGAGTAACTGTGTGCATAAAGGAAAGATTCGGATCCACTCTCAGGGGGGCTGCCTTCATGATGTTGTAGGCAGCTGAATTAGACAGAAATATTACAGGCAGTCAGACAGGGCCTCAAGGAGACAGCCCGGGCGATGAGATACCCTGCAACTGTGAGGGGGACGGATGCTCCCGCGGCGGGCCAGGCCTAAAGACCAGAGATCGGGCAAATGCTGACCTCCCCAAAGATAAGCATCCGAGATTGATCATCCCCCTGAGGAAGCTGGGGAGAGTCCCTGATCTGACTGCTACGGCTGCTGAATAAGCTGCTCTATGTTCATGTCCGCTTGCTACGTGACTCACTTCCTCATTTGGTCCTGGGTTTAATCAATTTTACCTGAGCAATGGAGCTTGTAGTCTCATTGGTTGACCATAGTTTTGCCCCCACCTCATGCCCACCTAAGCGAGTTCTCATTTTCTTCACCTTAGACCCGCATGGTTTTGCTTTATAAAAATACCTGGGAGAGACAGCTTCCTGGGCAACCTGCTCAGGTCCCCCTTCTGTCCCTCTCTCGGACAGGAGCTTTCTTTCCCCCAGTAAATATGTTCTGCTCCTAACCTCCTTTCTTCCTAAAATTCATTCTTTGGTTTTAGAGAACAGACTTGGCCCAGGTACCTTTCAGGTCGGGAGTTTCGTTCCGAGTATCAGCAATGCCCCGTCTGCGGCCCACCATCTGCTTGCACATCGGCCCCTCCACACCTACCGTGCAATCAGTTCTCCCTAGACGTCTCTGGGGCCACCTGTGTGTCTTGGCTGAATTCTTTCAAGGATGCCACGACCCGGGAAGTGGGGGAGGGTCCCACCGTGCATCAGGACACGGCCTCCTGGTGACAGCCTCCTCTTCGGAGCTTACAGCCCAGAGCAGAGGAGGCGTTCAAGCTGTGAGCGTCATGGTGGAGACAGACAGACAGGCTGCTGGGTCCCTGCTCCCTGCTCCTCCTCCCCCTGCTGCCTGCTGCCGGGGTGAGCAGCTGTCCTTTTCCTGGCCTTCCACCAGGCTGCTTCTGCCCGCAGATGGAGCCCTCTGAGTGGTGAGCCAAATCAACCTTTTCTCCCTCAAGTTGTGCACGCCGGGTGCTTTGTCCCAGCACTGGGGCAGTGACTGAGACCTCCAGACAAGCCCCAAGGCCTCGCACCCATGCTGGCTTGTCACCCGCTGCCACCAAGTCTGCCAGCTCAGACCGGCTCAGCCACCTATTCCTTTTCACTCCTCCTCCGAGCCCGCTCAGCACTAAGTGGTGGGGACCCAACTTCCAGGTCACCTGGTCCTTCCACCCGTTGATGTCACCTTCATCTGCACCAAGGCAAAGGCTCCCAACACTAATATGAACCCCAATCCAACAGGTCCCCACCCTTCCTCCACGCCCCTTAGGAGATCACAATGCATGCTGTGGGCCTCTTCCTGCGCTCCTCAGGAGCCTCTCTGTCCTAGAGTCACAGCCACCCTTCTGGGGACCTCTGGGGCCTCTCATCCCGCCGCCAAAGGCCTCAAGGACTTGGAACACCCTCCCCAGGTCCTCTTTAGATCCCAGGCCACGTCCTCCTGGGAGACAATGTCTGGGACCCTACACCCTGCGGCCTCCTTCCGCACTGCCCTGTTCAGCTGTGCAGGGCTTCCTGCTGGGCGGCTCCTACGTGCTGTTCCCCAGATGGCCCAGGAGGGCACTGCAGACCCCTGGCGCTTCCTGGACCTCCCTGCTCTGTAGGAGACTTCCTGAGCCCCGGGTCCAGCTTGGATTCACAGGCCAGTCATTTTAGCCTAACACCCGAGATGCCACAATGTAAGAGCGGCCTCCTGGGCCCAGCCCGACTCCGGCGGCCCCTTCCCCACTGTCATGGCCTCTGAGGCTCAAGGCAGCTTCTGGGGACGTTCACCATCAGTGCACAGGTGCACGCTGGTTTCCGGGGCCTGCGGGCCCAGTCTTCACGCAGTGGCAGCTGGAAACAGCGGTTTACTCTCACAGTTAAATCAAAGCCAGAACCCATGATCCCGGTGTCTCAGGCCATGTCCTCACCCCGGGGGCCGTCAGGGTCACGGCGGCAGGAGGATGGCCAGCTGACCCCTTCTCCCACTGCAGAAGTTGCCTGCTGGCCTTGGGACACAGAGATGAACTGGAGCCCGGACGTGGGAAGCCTTGCTGCCTCTGCGGGGTTCATTACAACGAGGGGCTGCTCACGAGGCGGCTGAGAGCTCTAGGCAGCTGCGCCAGCCAGGTGTGCGCTTGGCTGGGACTCCTCCCTATTTTACACAAGTTCGCAAGCGAGGAGGAGGAGCTGGCGTGTGACCCACTTCTGTGGCTGAAGCCCTAGCAGGCAGGATCTCCATGGCAACCAGGCACGCAGGGTAATTACCCTGGCCCTCCTCCGCTCGCAGGTCACAGGGCAGATGCTCTCATGCGCGGCTTCAGGAGGAGCCTCTGTGTCCCTAGGACCTGTCCCCTCCTTGGGGGGGGGGGCGCATTCCAACCTGCTGGGAGCCAGAGTCCAGCCTGGCCTGACTGCCTGGCTTCCCTTGGGCCCATGGAGGCTAAGGGACATCTTGTGTGGGGAGCCCCTGGTCGTCTGGACTCCACTCCCTATGACAGTCGCAGGCTGCAAGGGAAGAAACTCAAACCCACTCAGCCACCTCAGTGGGTGCTGAGCCTGCTGGGGTCTGTCGCCATCTATACCTGGCTGCAGCAGGAGACCCAGCTGCTTGCAGGGGCAGCTGATATCTACCTGGGGACAGTCTAGCAGGTGGCTCTGAGGTGGGGTTGTCACTGTTTCGCTAGAGTCCTAGAAGAGGGTGAGGTGACCGGGTCAATGGCGAGGGCCACTGTGCCTGACTCCACTGCTCTTCAGGGCCACTGCTCTGGGGCCTTGGCAGAGGTGGCTGTGGCTAGGACGGCACAGAGCTAGGGCCGCTCACCAGTGGCCTCATCCCAGGGGTTAAGCATGGGCTGGAGGGGTTCCCGCTGAGCACTGAGGGCCAGGATGGAGGGTGGTGGCTCTGAAGTCACCAGATTCAGGTGAGGGCTGGGATGCAATGTGGGCTCAGCTGCACCAGAAGCCTGCGGACTGAGGGCCTGGGTCCCTCCCTGGGGTGCTGTCCTTCTGAGGGCATGGTGCATGGGTGCCCACAGCCCAGACTCGTGGCTCTGACACTGCCATGCAGACTCGTGCCCTGCTGCTCAGCAGCTCCCCAGGGGTCCCTGAGGGCTCTGCCTGCCCTGGTCCTCCCTTGTCCTCCTTCCACACCCTTGTGCACAGCCCTGACTCCCTCCCCTGCCCGTCTGCCTGCCTTCTCCCCATCCGCCACCCAGATCTCCGGCACCACCTGCAGGAGTGGCAGAGCTCCTCCTGGGCAGGAGGCAGTGTGGCACCCAGATGCAAAGGGACAGTGCCATGACAGAGAGGTGGGGACCCAGCACCAGAGCAACCTGCGGCTTCTTGAGAAGGGGGCACAGGAGCTCAAGGCCAGGGCGGGCACATGGTGGGCACACTGTGCTCAAGGCCAGGGCGGGCACATGGTGAGCACGTTGTGCTCATGGTCAGGGCGAGCACATGGTACGGTGGGCATGCCGTGACCCTCCATGCTTGGAGAGGTCAGCCACCCCCACTGGTGGGAGGGATGGTGGAGGGGCGGAGGAAGAGGGGCAGCAGGAGGAAGAGGGGGCAGGAGGAGAAAGCAGGAGGAAGAGGGGGGACTCTCAAGTTGGACATGCATGGGAACTCATCTGGGCGATAATTGAAATAATTAAAACTGTGGCAACAACATGAATCTGCAGGCAGGAGCTGCCGCTGGGATGGAGGAGGGTGGGGAGGGGCCTCCTGGAGGCAGCTGAGCTGCAGGCCATCCAGATCCTGCCCGCCAGGCCAGACCTGCAGAGGGCGGGGCTTCCCGGGTGCCGGGCTGAGGGCCAGTCCAGGGGCCTGGTCCAGCTCTGCTAGAGGTGAGTCGGGACTCTGGCCTCTGCAACTCCCTCCTGGCATCTGAGGAGACTCTGGGGGCTTCTTCCTGGAGTCAGCTGTGCGCCTGAAGCTGTTCACACCCTTGGGGACAGGCAGAGAGGGCACCTCCATGTGCTGAGGGCACAGGCCGGCATGGGGCAGACTTGTCCTCAGTGTCAGCTCGTGGGTCAGGCCCAGAGCCCCCTGTCTCTGTCCCCCGAGGGTCCCTGTTCCTCTTTGAGTGACCTCTAGGTGCTGGTGACTTGGTTTAGCTGGGCCTAGCAGCACTTCAGGTGAGGCACAGGGCAGCAGGGACTCCAGGGAGCCGCAGAGTGGGGCTTTGTGGCAGGGACACCAGGAGAGGAGGCGGTGCAGGTGACTTCTGCCTGGGCTGAGAGTGGCTGTCACCTGTCCCACAGAAAGACCAGCCGGAGGGGTTCAGTCCCGTGCATCGTCACCCAGGCCTGAGATGGTGGTTTAGCAAAGGAATCAGGGAAGGCTAGCATGCTGCCGCAGAACACCCAGGGCTGACCACAAGGACTTGTCAGATTCTGGCTTTTCTCACAACAATAAACAGGGTCTGCATCTAGGCCACGGGAGGAGCTGCACAGAAAAAAACAAAACCACTCACTCGGCCTCGTGGCCACAAAAGGGCTGCTGCAACCCCGGACACACATGCAGTGTGGGCTGCACAAGGGAAAAAGGACAAGGGGCCAAAGCCATGAGGAGCGGAGGCCTCTTCCTTCCAGCAAGAGCGCGGTAGCTGCCGGGAGCTGCACCCTGGAGATGGCTGCATTTGTTTCCCTGGCAGGACTGAGCCTGCCTGGCCACCGCGTGCACCTCAGGGGTGTGTAGACGGGAATCTCTGCAGCTGAGCGAGGTGCCCTGCCGTGCCAAGCAAACACACTGTGGCGGGGGGTGGGGCAGATTCAGGAGGTCGCCCAGCCCTGCACTGGAGGTCGTGGCTGGGCCTGGCTGGGCCGGGATGGAGCCGGCGCCTTCCAGCAAGGCAGTTCCACGCATCCTGCAAGCCTGGCTTCCTCCAGCTGCCCTTGGGTCCTCTGGGACCCTTCCTCCCCAGAGCGCCACACCTTCACTCTTTCCTTCTGCATCTTTCTAACCCCTGAGTGACGGGCAACCCACAGGACATCCCGGAAGCCATGGAACCCCTCCCCACCTCACAAAGGGGACCGTGGATGCACAGGGCGACTTCCCAGCTCAGCGCCTGTGGCAGTGCCAAGGCTCAGACCCAGAACTCACAGCAAGCCTGAGCGCAGGCTGTCTTGTTACTCTTTCCCTTTAACGATCTTTTTTTAGTTCCAAGGTGGTAATTGGAAAACGCAAACACGAAGAAAAGCAGAAGAAGAAAAACGAAATCAGCCAGAGTTTGCACAGAAAGGAGAGCTTGATTAGAAATACGGTCCACCCGAGTTTTCTGGTGCGGCTTTGACAGGGTGTGAGGTCAGCAGGGGCCAGAACTGCGCTCCAAGTGGTCCTGAGGGGTCCCCAGAGGCGTCAGCGTCAACTTATCCCAAGTGGAGAACATTCTGCCCAGGTGACCTGCCTGGACGAGAGGTGGGGACATCCCTGGGTCTGTTTGGACCTCCCCAAGAGTCCCAGGGATGGAGGCTGGCCTCGAGCCTGTACAGATGTGAGAGTCCACAGGGCCTTGTGAACAACGCTAGGGGTGATGCCGCTTGAGAGACCTGCCCTGCCCCCAGCCTGGGCACCCCATCCGGGAACTGAGAGGCTGTGCTACCGGGCAGCATCCCCCCATACTGTGAAACTGGGACAGGCGAGACAACACCACTGCCCTCCTCCAGCAGAGCTGCCCCTGCCGTTGTCATGGTTACGCTTGGGCTCTGGAGCTTGGCTTGGGGCCTGTGCTGGGGGTGGGCACGGAGGAACGGCCTTGGCATGTAGCTTTGCCCCGTTGTGCCTGTTGTCATGGTGCTCCTGCCTTGGAGCTAATAGACCATGGACTGAGTCCTCTTAAACTGTGAGCCGAGCTAGACCTCTCCTGCTGTGAGCTGTGTGCCGGCCTTTGCATCCCAGGGGGTTCTCTTCCTGGCCTGACTCTGTAAGAAAAGCTCATGGTGATGAAGCTGGAACTTTCTAGCAGCATGTGGGACAGCAGGGCGTCTGGTGTGGCAGCTATAGTGCCTGTGTGACAGTGGCTGGGTGTGTCGTGGGCACCAGGCCACCTGCAGCTGCAAGGTGAGTGGGTGGGTCCCGCAGAGAGATGCTGCTCCCCACTGAGGTGTTCCCGGAGTTCCTTGCTGGAGACTGCAGCCGGCGTGGCTGCGGTGGGTGACAGGGCGCCTCCAGTCAGGATTAATGCCGTCGTGAAGGCCTGGCGGCAGGCTTCATCACTTTACACTGTGTCGCTGTCTGTCCCTCTGCCTCCTGCTCCGTGAGGATGGAGGGGGCAGGGCCTTCAGGGGTACCATTCAGACGTGAAGGCTGCTTCGACTCTGGACTCCAGCCTCCAGCCCAGGGGAGAATACGTTTGTGTTTTTAAGAACTACCCAGCCTCGGGAATTCTCCGGTAGCCCCTCCGACAGGCTGAGACAGGCTCCTTGTGGATTTGCAGGCTGGGTGAGGCGAGTTTGCTCTTCCTAGCTCCCCTGAGTGGGAATGCTGAGGAGCTGGAGCCGGGTCCCAGCTATACAGTCACACACTCAATGCTCAGCTTCAAGTTCATCCTTTCTATGTTCTGGGCCTCAGTTTCCCCATTTGTGGAATGGTAGGGGTAGATGAGGTGGTCTTAGATTTCCATGACCTGCTTACTGCAGTATGGTAAGACCTGACTTTGTGAGCTGTACCTGTTAGGCTGTGTGCCACACGCAGGGGGTGCTTGGGAGAAGCTGGGATGAGTGGGTGGATGGGGGATGGG